>JAMKCF010000007.1:1915000-2110000 GCA_023634235.1 Pisaster brevispinus
TGTAGTTGCTGATCAGTTTTAACTGAAGTAGAAATCTAACCCCGGACCT
This sequence comes from Pisaster brevispinus, assembly GCA_023634235.1. Classification (NCBI taxonomy): domain Eukaryota; kingdom Metazoa; phylum Echinodermata; class Asteroidea; order Forcipulatida; family Asteriidae; genus Pisaster; species Pisaster brevispinus. Next base: position 1,915,050 of record JAMKCF010000007.1, read on the forward strand.
CTAGGGCGCTGTACCAGTACCAGGTCTGCTGGAACAGATTCGAACCTTGGACTGCCATGTTACTGTACTCTTAATCGTTTACAAACTGAGACTTTATCTTGTGTGACATGATTTAAACCGTGGCCGGTTATGCTTCTTTGTTGACCAGGTGTTGACTGAAGTATGAATTAAGTCTTTGACCGCAAGGTTTCTGTTCAGTAATTTATAAAATAATACTTATTTATTTATTTATTTTACAGCACAATTAGCTCAAATAACAGGATGAATAGATCCATTGCATACGAGGTCATAAGCCCCAAATAGTCCCCTCATTGAGGTCAATGAAGAGCTACCATTGGCTGAGTCATGCGCAGCGCGTACATGCTTGCACTCTTCCATTGTTTGACATCAAAGATGGCAGTCTATAGGAAACGAGAAGAAATGTTCAGTTTTAGATGTGAGAGGAGAACCCCAATGGGGAAAACCCACATATTCAGGTATGGACTGAAAACCCAATGTATGCAGTACGCTGGTCAGAGGTGGGATTCGAACTGGGGACTACAGAGGTGAAACCACCGAGCCAACCTGATCCCAAGATCATTAGGAACAGAATATACTGTCTTGACAAGTGCTTTACCAAGCTCACCAAGTTAATCCAACCCCATCTGCTGAAGCAGGACGAAAACCCAGGACATCAAGCTGCATTGTCTGCTGAAGTGGGATGTGAACCTTCTTCACTGAGTCCCAACAATGTGCTGCACAAATATGCTGTTAGTAACTTGCAAGTGAAAAAATCTATCATTAATTTTTGTTTTGTCTTTTGTCGTTTTCAGAGGAGGACAGTAACGCGTCATCAAGTCAAGTGAGATCGGAGAATGGGGAGAGAGCAAGGCAAGAATCAGGCTCTACAGAGGGCAGCAGAGGGGATGGTCCGCCAACCAGGAGTAGAGCTCAACCTAGTAAGTACTTCAATAGAACGAGGAATTTATTTTTTATTTTCGGTGAAAGTGTCAGTGACCTACATGTTCAACAAGTTTCCTGCCCAGTGGATGAGTAGACATTAACCTTGAAAAGTTGACATTTTTACTTTTTTACTTGTACTTGTTATTCTTCAGGCATGACATTCTACTTAGTTTATATCCTGATTTCCGATTTTGTTTGCCCTTGGGAAAAGTCAGAAAAACTCAGATAACATACATGTAGACTGAAAAGTCTATTAAAGCCTGCACCATTTTTATGATTATGTAGGTTAGCTCTTGAACTCAATAAAATTGTCCTACTGTTTTTTCAAGGACCAAATTCATGCCTGATTCTTACACCTGTCATTTTCCCTAAAACTGTAAAAAGAGGTTCAATGATGTGGATTTCATCTGCAGGCCTGATGCTTCTTCTGGTCATTGCCTTGGTGCCCCTTAAAAAGAAATGTTCAAGTATAAATATTGAAGTGCCCTTTCCTACAGAAAATCTGCCCTGCCCTTTAATTCTCTTACAAGATTGAAGTATCAGAACTGCATCCATTACCATTTTTCCATCCTAGATATTTCTTGCAATTGTGACTTGAATGTAAAGTTTGGAGGGCTTGAGTATTCAAGGCAAGGTTACGAGGCCACTTCCATTCTAAAAGCCTTGTATATTGTAAGTCAATTTTTATTGAAAAATCAACTGCACTGTATGCAAGAGAGCAAGATCGCGGGAAAGAGGAACTTTTCTATGCAGTTTTGTCCATCCAGTACACATTTTAATTTGATTTTTTTTTTTAGTGGAAAATACCTGGATCTGGTTTCTGTAACTTCCCTCGTTTGACGCAGCCTGTCAGTTACCATGGTTACAATGACCCAGTCCCAAAACAAGTACATGTATATTGGAGATTGAGTCCATCTTGTTCAAATAACACCTAGAATTATTTTGTGAATGGTTACAGTTTTAGATGCCTCAAAACGAAGGGAAAAGCAAGACAGACAGCATAAATACCGATCTCATCAGTTAGACACGAGACAGAAACGAATTCAGGAGATTCGACACAAAGAATCCGATCACAGAGCTGAAATACTTGAGAGGAAGAAAAGGCAGGAGGTGGAGGAACTGGTGAGTTGATTGGTCGTTTTTGAAATGAGGACTGTCTTTGTGAGGCAGCTGATTGGCTCTGCTGAGTTTAGAGTTTAGACATTAGGGGTTCGTTTTCGCAATCGTAAACATTAACTGTTTTGGCTGAATTGGCCATTGGTTAATCACTGGCCACTGACTGAAACAGTTATTGGTTACAGACGTAAAAGCACACCCCTGGTATTGATTGCTTTGTTAATCAAATTCATCAATTATTATTACTTTTATAGGCACGTAAAGAAGCGATCGTTCGACGCTCACGAGAACGCTCAGACAACGCTCGTGAGAAACGCCGTTCTTGGAGTGCATTCGGTTCCCGCGACTACTCATCCCCTGTCCCCAGCAGCGGGGCACCAGTTGCTGCGAGAGGTCGCAGCACAGACAGGATGTCTGACCGACAGACCTACTCAGGGGTGCTCCCCCTAGGCACGAGCAAGAGGCTATCAAGCTCCGTGTCGGCCCTACACAAGCCTGTACATCTGGTTCGACTGGGTCCCAACGAGAACGACTGGTTCGAGGTTCACATACCGGAGCCACTGCCCCGCAGGGGGTCTTCACCAGGCAACGACAAGAAAAATGATTCTTCTCCTTTGCCCGCCAGTAGTAGTGCAACCCCCCGCCACCACATGTCCTCACCCAACCTTGCATGTAAGCTAATACTTGACAAACCTAACACAACGCTGCAGGAATTGCCAGACCATGAACACAAGAGGGCGGTAGTCTTAACAGTCCTTTTCCCCATCGCTCTTAAAATGGCTGTGTCTAATGGGCAACTTTGGCTCTGGCTATTAGGCCATTGTCTGTAGATGCAATACTTTAAAAAATGCCTTTCCAATGGTCTTGCTTTAGCTGCAGCCAATTCAAGCATATCTTTTTCAGGCTTGCATATCTTTGCCATGTCCCCTGTTTGCATCAGCAATAGTGGATACTAATTCTCATCAGACCAAATGGGAATCAGACTATTCTCTCCCTCCAATCTCAGTTTGGTGACAGTGACTTGATTGGAAGTAAAACAAAATGGCTTCACAGTGATAAGTTGAGGCTTTTGCAGAGAATTTGGAGAAAAAAAACACATGACTACCAGTCTCACATTGGCTTAAATGATTGCCTGGTCACATTTTCAGGAAGTTTGTTTTTAATTATACACTGTACATAGAAAACATCAAAGGACAACCAATGTTTTGCAGGCTTTTAATTTTTTAAAGATTGTATTTGTTGTTGCTGTTTTTTACAAGAAAGGCTTCATTCCATTGCGCACCATCTCTCCATTTATGATAGGGGCAGCTTTGGCTGTATGAGCCACTTTGAAGCCATTTTGCTCTGACTTTTTCTCTGGCTCAAAATGGGGGATGAAGCCATAGCCGGAATCACAGCCAAGGTTTCAGAATAACGCTCAAAACAAAAGTAAGCAAATTCTAGGCAAAACAAATATCTGGCCTTAAAATGTGACTTTCAATAAATAACTTAATGTATCAAATTGAACATTCCAATAGACACAACTTCCTCACGCATACTTTTCCTATTGAGAACTATCAGGAGATAAGAATTGCTTATCATTCTTTGAAAAAAGGAAGAAGACCAAACTGAGAATTGGAAAAGCAGACATGACAGAAGACTGAGATACACCTGGTATAAATTGTTACTGAGCTAGGGAGTCTCATTGCCTTATATGGCTGTGGCAAATCCTGCAGCGAGATGACATGTGATCACCCTATCATTGAACAGCATACCGGTGCTATCCCATGGGGCAGCAACTTAATGACTCCACAAATCTCAAATTTTCAACATCACTTAATTTTTCCTCCAACATCTTGTTTCTGTGGTTTGGGTTTTTTATATGATAAAGCGGTTGCTTTTTCCTACATCATTCACACAATGGATCATGGTATTCAATATTATCACTCGTAATTTAGCTATTGACTTTGTTTTTTGTTTGTTTATTTATTTATTTATTCATTTATTTATTTATTTATAAATTTATTTATATTTATATTAATTTTTTTATTCAGAAAAAGCCAGCAGTGTGTCCTTAATTTTCAGGCTTGGGCAGAGAAAAAAAGCGTTGGTGTAAATTCCCCTTTAAATTTATTTTGATTTATTTGCCTTTTTCATTTGATTTCTCGTTTCATTTTCCCATTTGTTTAAGATGTGAAAATCAAAATCACAGCAAGAAATGTTGTTGTTCTTTTAATACTTGTTGCCCGAAACGACAAAATGTTGGTGTAAATATCCCAAAAACTTATTATTATTTTTTATTTATTTTTTGCCTTTGATTTATTTTCCCTTTCTCCCGAAGCAAAGTGAAGTGTATTGTCCACTCCCGGGCTGAAGTAACCAATAATGTGTCGTTGTGTTTGAAATAACTCAAAACCCTCCAGCTGCCATTCATATTTTTTTACAGAGAGTTTTTACGATAAATTTAGGAGCAGAAGTCAATAATTCAGATCAATCCAGAACCTTAAGGTGAACTGTCCAGGGCCTGTGAGATTCTTTGTTGTTGTTTGATTTATATGTAGGATTTCTCGACTGTTTCTGAAACTTAAATTTTGTTCTCTTTTCAAAGAAATTTCTTACACATTCAGTAAGGTAGGACGTTGTTCACCATCAGCAGCCAAGTTGGCCAAAACATGTTCAAGGTTTTCCGTTTATTTTTAAAGCTCAGTGTTAGCCAGGAAATTTTAAAATGGAAACCAAAGACCGTCTTTCGTAACTCAACTCTGAAATGCAGATCTTTAATTACTTGACCCTGTAAACTTTTTCCTGAGCTATGCCAGTCATTCCATCCCAATTACCAAGTCTAGGGTTCCCTCGCTTTCATACAAAGTAAGTTAAGAAAATATCGGGTAGAGTTTAGTTGGGGTGCAGGATCTGTAATACTTGCGAACAGCGTTACATGTGCAGTATGCACTCTGACTCAAGATTAGGTATAAAATTAACAAAGATAAACTTGCGGTAACTCTATTTGATAAGTGCTGGCTCTTCGAAGAGTTTAGGTGTGCTTGGGAAACTAATAATAATAGTAAGAACACTTATTATGCACCGGTATTCGTCAAGTCTTGATGCTCATGGCATGGTACAAAACACTAAAACTAAAACACAACATTCCAAAACAACATACATGTATCAGATTACAAAACCAGTTTCTTAAACTAAGCAAGCCACACAGCTCTGTGTTGCAGTCACTCTGTCGACATTCCTTTGTTCTCCACACTTAAGGAAAATCCTATTCTTCAACACTAAAAAAACACTGTGTGGACGTGTGGAAGTCCACATAGTGTTTCAAGTCCCTACATTATGTGAACCTCTTTGTTCTTGAGTCCACACTTAGTATGTAGTGTAAAAAAACCAGCACAGGGAGTCGTGATTCAAATGGCACTAGATGTATTCAGGAAGAGATGGGTTTTGAGAGCAATTTCAAAATCTAATAGATGTTACTTTTTTGCATTGGGGATAAAGAATATACATGTAGTTTGGTTTTTACCCTTACACTGATGCGTATTAAGCACTGTATACTCAGTACTTTTCCGAAGGACAGATAGGCTACAGATTTTGAGTGGGAGCTTAGCGACCGCTTGCTTTGAATCAAGATAGAGTACAGCTTTAGTTATGCTGTGAGTACACTCAGTTAGTTTTTTTATGCCCTGTGATGTTAGATGTAAACATGTAATGATGGTTGACAATTTTTGACAAGGTAGGTTCTAGGTAGCAGGTTCATTTAGAGTATACTGTAGGTACATCAAACATGCATCTAGGTTTGACTTTGAGGTGTCATTTGTAATGGGTGGATCATGGATTTTCTACACACCATTGGTAACTGATTTCAAATTTTTTGCGTCAAATTATCGTGCAAAATTTGACTTGGATGAACTACATTGATGTTACAAGCAGGTAATTGAGAAAGTCCAGCTGAAGTGATGTGGTTTGCGAGAAAATATGAAATAGTTTGTCGGGTCCGAACCGATTCTGTAGCCAGTGAGTCTTTGCATTACAAATAAGAAGTAAGATCAAAAACATTTTTTTTTTTTCTCTTTTGTTTTTTTCTTCAAATATTTGAAGCAAAAAGTTGCATCCCCTTAAGGTGATCCCTCTTCTGCCGCTTCCAAAGTTGTATCACTGGTTATACGGCAGTCACAGGTTGAATGGCTTCTGACTGGCACCCTTGAACAAAAATTAGGGCTAGATAGCTCAGTTGGTAGAGCGTCGGCACGTCAATCCGAAGGCAGCAGGTTCAACTCCTGCTGTAGTCAAATTTCTTTGTTCAACCCAAGATTATTTTATTTTTAAAACAGTCTGACAAACCTGAACAGTTGACAAGTTGGTTTTGAATTCTCTAAGTTAAATCATGAATACATTTACACAGGTTTTTGAAACTGGAAACTGTTCACCTCTTAATTTCTGAGGGTGTGATAGGGCAATTGGACCTTCAATACCTGCAGTAGAGTGTAGTTACAATGTTTACAAGTGATTTTACATCCCTTAATATGCTAATTGTGTGACATGTCATTACCATACTGACCTCTGGAAGCCACGCCCCTTAACATGATTGGATAACCATTAATGATGTTGATAATTAATTCATGAAAATGATGAATTTTTGATAGACATCCACAAACTAACAAATGAAAGCTGAGAGCTTGTTGATCATGTATAGAGTCCTGAACATGTAAGTACAATCATAATACAGAACCTTAGGCAGGTAATGGGATCAGACTTTTTTTTCCATTTGGCCTCAGTTTGGCACCAGTCATTACTTTCAAAGCAGATTTCACAAGATGGTTTCAGTGAGTTGGATAGATCCCCGGGTTCACAAATACAATCATAATGTTGGATCTCAGTACAAAAAAAGGGCCAGACTATTTTTTCCCCCATCCAGCTGCAGTTTGGACACAAGGAGTTTCAATTGCAGAAAAAAACCAAGATGGCCGCCGTGAGATGGAAAAATACTTCTTTTAAGTTCATCCACAGCTACACAGAAAGAAGAAACCAGGGACGATCCCATGATACATGTTCACATCTCATGCAGTCATTCAACCGGAATCATGATTTATTTTGTTTAATTTGATTTAATTTGGGGTGAAATTCTGGTGTTTGACTTCCTCATCTGTGTGATCCCCGTGTGGTGGTGGACATAGTGCATGGCAATTGTGGTAACCAGCATACTGTGTCATGGTTTGTATCGTGCCACGGTGGCAGCCATGTTGGATTCATCAAGCCCATCCCAAAGGTCAACAGAAATGTTGAAGACAATTCAAAGATGGTTTTATGACAAACGGATCATCTCCATGTAGGTAGGGTTTGATCAACATAAACTGAAAACTAGGCAAGTGTTTTTTTGGTCTAGTTAACAGAACAAGACGCTTTTGTTAGAATGCATGAACTCTTGAGTTTAGATTTCCATGAGTGAAGTAGTCAGCATACCCTGACATTGAATCTTTGCTACAGGGATGTTCTTCCAAGTATCCTCTCCTCAGTCTACATTATTATTGCAGGGCTTGAAAAACCCAATTAGATCAGTGAGGAACCCCAAAATCCAACAAGTCCTGCAGTCTAGTGTTTTTCAAAACACCTTTTTGGGGGTTAAGATTTACAAAAATGTACACTTAAACTTTTCAAGGCCAACCTCCAAAAAGTTTATAAAAAGAAACATTTATTTTTGAGGTCTTTTAACACCATTTTTGGCCCAGTAAAATTTCTGAGTCACAAGACCTCTGCACCTAATTTCAAGGCACTGTTTACTGTGGAATTCTTGGCCTAAGGCCCATAGAATTATGTGCTTTACGAGGCATCATAAGCACAGAATCAAGGGTAAGCAAAGCCATGAAATTGGGCCCTGGGGTCCATTTCACAAAGATAGTCCTAACTTAGGACTAGTCCTAGGAGTTATTAAAAACTTAAGGCTAGTCCTAAGTTAGGACGAGTAACTCGTCCTAACTCGAGATAAGACTAGTCTTAACTCTTTGTGAAATCCACCCCTGGTCTTATGGAGATTTTCTTGAAATTCAAGCTTTGAAGTCAGTCAATCAGTCAATGAGTCAATCGATCGGTCGATCAATCAATCAATCAATCAATCGGTTCAAATCGATCAATCGATCGATCAATCGATCTATGGTGAAGTGGTGATCATGCCGATATGATATTTACCAAACATGTAGAGGGGCGGGGGGAGGGGGTGCTGATTTTGACTTGCAAGTGTTCAGTGCTTGATAACTACCTTTTGCAAAAAATCATCAAAACCAGAAGACCGTAAACTCTTGTACCCAGATCCACAGACCATGTACACATGAATATAGAGTCAGGGATCCAGACCAACATGGCTGCCACTCTTCAGGGCATGGCTGACTAGGCATGGTTTTATGGAAGGGCATGTGTTTAATTTCGGATCATTTTGTGGCACTCGACTTTGTCTGAGTTTTGGTATTTTTGGTTTTTCTGAGTTGCTGCAATGCTCTGCTTTTTGCAAAAAAATTAGTTGCTTTTGATATTCCTTTGCAGATACTTTTTATTGCATTTTTAAAAGAAAGATGGGCTTGAGTTTTTTTAAAACTTTGAAATGAACATTCTGAAGAACATTAAGAAAGCAAATGTTTTTATAACTAGGAAGGGACATTACATCTTATGGGATTTTTAATGAGATTTTTAAAAAGCTTTTAAGACTGGATCAATAGTGTTAGATTTGGATAGAACGTACGTAATGCATTTATTGGGAGGCAACAACTGGGGAATTTGTAATCAACATGAAGAACATTGGGACTATTCCAGCATAGGAATTTTTAGTGTTAATATTTGATGTGTCTTTAACAAACACCTTAATGTAGGAACATAACAGTTTTGTTTTAACAAGTTTGGGATAACAGTCTTAGGTTTGTTATTATACGTCATTGGTGATGTGTTGATTGAAGGTAGGGTCATAGATTGGTTTTTGTCAATGTAAAGCTGATTTATAGGCAAAATTATTAGGAAAGATAATAAAATTCACTTGGGAAAATTTGAGTTGAACACAGTGTACTTGTTGAGAAAGCCGGGAAAAAACTGTCAAGATATATTCACAAGAATGTTGTATCCATCCATGTTTAGCAAGGTGACAGCGGGTACCAACCGCATCTCTGTCCCAATCATTCGGAATTGGACACCAACCTTCTGACTTCTGAGAAACTATTCATGCATGAATCATTTCTCAGATTGAAATGTCTTTGGATGACAAATTATCCAAATCATATTACTTCGAAGGGAGTCCTTTCTCAAAAGAGTCATACTATCAACAGCTGCAGTGCTTTTTACCAACTAAGCTTTTATGGTCATAATTAAAATATTTTATTGCCTAGGTTTGATTATTTTTCTATTATTATTATTATTATTTTCAGTATTTACCAATTTATGACCCTACCTTTTCAACAGCGTTTTACCAAACGTGTATAGTGGCTTTAGAATTTTTTGAAGAGAGCCTTTTTATTAAAAAACTATCGTTTATTTTTTGAACGTAAAGCAAACAATGTTAGGAGACGCATCAGAGGTAAGTTCTGGTGGTAGTTTGAAGGAAAGTCAGTTGTTTTGGGTGACCTTTTTTCTTTTGGTTTCCATATTGTGATATAAGTGTTTGTAGATAGAGGATGTACGTGTGTGTGTAATTTGGTTTTGTCAATTTTTACAGGTAGATTTAGATATTTTGTGAAATTGTTTTGTCTTGGGTTTTTTAAAAACATTCTTAAATACTTTTTTCTATTACATTACAATACTCACTGAGCCAACAATTCCAAACTATCAGTACAATTTTAACCAGATGGAACACGGCAATACAATTTTTTAGGCGCTGCTATCTTTTGATTTATTTTTCCTAAACCAAATTTTTCGCAAACGCTGCAGTTGGTTTTTAAAACAGCAATCATTCTCCCTACAAAACAAAAAATCCCCAAAAGCCATTGTTGCTAGAATTAATTTCAACCGTTATTTTTAAACCTTTTCTTTATTTTCTCTTGAACCAAAGTCCGAAATATTTTGCATGATTGTCTGTCCTGCATGTTGAAGTTTAAAACATTTTTTAACAATCTATATTAACCATGGAGCGTGAACAGTATTGAAAATTGTATCCAACATAGAGAAAGACAGGGTTAGGGTTGTTGAGTCAAGTCGTCGCTGGTCCACGAAGTGACCCATATGTCAGAAATCAAGAAATTTGTCAAATCAGTTTTTGCACAAATTATTAGTTAACTCATTACTGTTAAAATTTCTAGCAAGTTTCAGTACCTAATACGCAACAGTTTTGTAATTACACTATTATTAGCATGACTGACATAACAGAAGATTTGCCATTTTGTGTTTCCACGAAGTGCTGTATCACAATACGCCACTTAACCCGTGATATACATAGTGCTGGCACGGTGCCAAACTCGCGTGGTACAACTTTTGTGTTTTCATGGAGTGACCTATCTGTTAGACCTGAAGCTTAGCATTTTCATGAAGTGACATACCTGTATATGCACCGGGTTGTACTACAATGGTAGTGCTCACGAAGTGATGTATGTGTTTAGGAATTAATTACTCATTGAAATAGTTGCAAGAATGAAAATATATTGACAGTTCTGTACTAATGGAGAGGACAGCTATTTTTTTGTCAAAAAAAATAGCACAAAAAATAGTAAGCAGACTTCAAAAAAGTAAGTAGTTCAGAAAATAGTGCAACTTCACTGATGAATTTCTCCAAACGCAGTTTTTTTTTGCCATGGACCGAAAAAGTCACTTCGTGGAACCAGCAATAAATAAGTAGATATGAATGCCATGACAAGACAAATTCATGACAGCTTTTAAAAGTGATTTTTTTTAAAAGAATTTTCCTGTCTTGTGCACAGTTGACATAGTTTGCCTTTTCCAAGAAAAGTACACGGCCAAAAATGACCTGTCTGTCAGTATGCAAACGAAATCCACTATTTATTTACTCCAGTTTTGAGGGGAAGTGTAAAAAAGAAAGAAAAGTAAGTTTAACTTTATTGCAAGCTAACATAAACAGAAATAACCTGTGTCTTGGTTTGTATGGTGACTTGGCTTTACTTGGAGCAAAATGACTTGTTTACTCTTCCATTTTAAAAATCCATAGTTATCAAAATGTCAACAGGACTGTTGAATGAATGGTAACTTTTCTTGTTGAAAGTTACCACTTCCTGTTGAAAAAGATTAGGAAAGGGGTTCATATTGTAATAAGTAAATCACTCGTACTGAGAGTTTAAAAAATATTGACACTTTGAAATCAAGAAACCTTCCTGTCAATAGTAAATGTAATGAAATGGTCACAGACCAAAAAGCTACCGTCCAAAACTCTGTCAGAATCGGCACTCGTCTTTTCAGAAAAAATTCCGGGTGAACTTCCGAGGTGTCATGCTTCCTACTGTATGAAGTTGCTTGTTTGTACAGGAAAGATATACAAGGTCTTGGGGTAGTGGTTTGTATAGAGAGAAACTTTAAAACAGGTGCCAAAAGCCAAGTGGATTCCCTGCACAATGGGTAGGGCTGACTGGGCCTACTGCATATGAAAGTCTAGAATTTCTTCAGGTGAACAAAAGAACACAATAGAGTAGTTTTGAACAAAAGGGTGGGGGCCTAAGGTCAGGGGGCCTGTGGTGGTTTCCTGTAGTGGTATTGATTTGGTTGTATAGTGTGGGTTTTGCTGGCTGTCAGTTGCTGGGTGTACTAGACATGTGAACGGTTGAGCAGTGAATGTCTTCTGGAGTAGTGACTGCTACCGTGGGATTCGTACATTCTGCCATTTTTAGTGTGTGTTCGCGTTCGGTCGAATCAATCTATGAGTGGGTTTGTACACTTTGATATCGTACACTTTGGATACTCTTCATTATAGTGTTGCCTGGTAACCTGATGTGTCATGTATTTGGTATCCATGGCTGTCACTTAAAAACTTCACAAGTAAATACAAAATACACACTGAAAATAAAAAGTTATTATTCGGTACTGTATTCAATGTGATCCAATTTTACATTTGTTAATCCTGTTAATGATGCAAAGACAGCGCAACACTTACTTTTAAAAATGGCAGAATTTGAAATCAGAGGTGAATGAGGATTTGTGAAATTTCATCAGGATTTTCCCGCTCTTTTTGGTGGTCATCGTGTCCACGAATTGCTGTTATGTATGGATGCGTCACAGTCCAACATGGCGGCTGAAATCAGCAGAATACCAAGAATAAAAGGTTGTCTTGTTTTTGTTATTTATCGGTAGATTTATTTTCTCTAGAATTTTGGATCGTTGATTGTTCCAACTCCCTCGTAAAAAGCCTTAAATAAACTTGATTTATGCGCCGAGGTGGTACTGAGAATAGACCTTATGCATTGACGTCATCCAGCCGCCATCTTAGAGGTAAAACGGTGACGAAACAATGGAAGCGCACAGATTTGTACGCGCGGCGCACAGGATTGGCCAATGAACAACCTCATTTTGACCTCTAGGTGAGGGCGCCCTACTGATATGACGTCATGTGCATAAGGTCTATACAGTTGTTTCTTTGTAGAACCACCACAGCTCCTAGAAAGAGTTTATGAACATGGTGTCTCCGCAAACCTTGCAAGATTTGTAAGGGCTTAGAAGCATTTACTCACTAAGGGGCCATTCAGAATAGACAATGTTAACAAACATTTTTTAATATTGAATGGCTTCATAATATAATTTATACACTGAAGAACAAAGTAATGCCTCAAATGAACCAGATATTTTAGACCAAAGGTCTCCAACATCAGTAGTTTTCAATGTCTTTTTTTTTGGCGTAAACAAACAACTTAGTAGATTATCAGGACTTAAATTGATGATCTTGGCCAGCTGGGTACTTTTGCTTCGTCATTTTTAATTGTTAATTTATATACTTTTAAAAAATTTTTTAAAGAAAAACTGAATTTCAATTTTCAGTTATTTCTTATGACCCACCCACCCTCAATTTTGAAAAAAGAAAATCAACTATAGACTGTTCTGAATTGCCCCCAAGGAGGTTCTACCTCCATGCAGATCAAGACCAGGGCTGCCAATGTATGAATCCAGAGCTGCCAATGCACTGTGGTTATTAACCTTCTGTCATGTCTGTGTGCAGGGGGGGGGGGGGTTACATGTATCCATCAGGTTTCTATAGCATACAAAATGCATTACAAAAAACCCAAATCTTTTGACTCGGGTTAGCCTAGCCGTGGTTGATTTGAACAGATTAGTATAAGCCTAGCTATGGTGGATTTGGACAGTACTGATTTAGACAGTACTGATTATAAAACCAATTTTAATCTGGGATATTTCAGGAGGATTTAGGGCTGATTTCACGAAGAGCCCAAATTTTCCCAGGTTTGTTATTTCATGTATAGGCTTGATCACACAAAACATGAACACTGTCTGTGACTATTTTGTCAGCTCTACCAATCCTGTAGAATACCTGTAACTGTGTATCAATCTTAACTGCTAAGCAAAGTGTTGATGTCACAATAGAAATCACCATGGTGACATTGACATCTCATCGTAAGTTTAATCTTAGTGCTTTGTGACAGCGAGCCCTGGGAATGTTTTGAGCTTCATTCAATTAGGATTAAGGCAGACAAATAGTTTCTACGACTAAAAAGAAATATTGTAAACTTTAATGCCATGGACAACCTGGTTTTTCCCCCCCTAAATCAAAACTATTCTGAACAATCGTGAGCAAACAACACAACTTTACATGTATTGCCAATTTCACAAGTCATTTGTAAGCAAAAATTGTTCTTTGGTTGTTTTTTTTCTGTGTGCAAGTGTGGCTTAAACAAATTTCAAGCATGCTTTTTGCCTGTGTTGTTAAAGAATAACGGAACGTCATTAATTAATAGAGTCAGTGGGGAGTGGATGTAATTGTTTAGTTGGTTTATGTAACCTTGGCATCACGTCGTAGGTCTGACTCTGACGTTGAGACACAACTTTAGAGTTGTTCTATTCCCAACTGTGTTAAACAAACTGATGTATTATGGGTGTGGGTCGATTCTTTTGTATCGAATTCAGCGAAATGTCATGAAGGATTACGAAATGGACATCTTGACTGACGTACAGTTGTCTGTGGCAGGACATGTGGGTTGTACATGTAGGTTTCTTAGGTTCTTTTGTGGTTTTTTTTGAGGGGGGGGCGGGGAAAATTGTTTGTATATTTGTCGGGTAGGAACTTCCATGGAAATAAGATGTGGAATACATAAAGAAAACAAACATAATGTTGAATTTAGGCTGTAGAAATTGTGTGTAAAATGTTTTGAACCAGACGCTGCAAAGCTGTTTCATAATTTCCTTAGGCAATTTCCTTCAGAATGTTTTCACTGGAAATGTCAGTGTCTTTTATGATAGAGGACAGTTAGTGTAACATTTCCAATACAAAGAGTCTTTTTGGATTAGGTAAACAGTTTGCAGTCCAGTAGGTGAAACTTAACCTTTGTGTGTGAAATGGTTGCAGGTAATCAGTGTAAATTCCACTGCATGCTCTTGTTTCTGTTCTTGTTTTAGTTGAAATCAGAGCCGTATATTGGGATAGTTCCGACATAGAGGGACCAATTTTCTTTGGTCACGTGGTTGCTGGGCGCCATTTTCGGTCCAAATCTAGCACAACCCAATGGGCAGACTAGTCTGGCACCCTGTGTTCATAATATACGGCTCTGGTTGAATGGTGTGCAGTTGAGCATGCATGCTATGAGTGTGCTAGGCTGAAAATGGTTGTCTGCAACTGCAGATGTGTTTAGAAACTAAACACGACCCCAAAACGCTTCACATGCTACGTTGCTTTCTTTAAAAGCATTTTTTCAGCTTTGATGATATTGGCAGAGCTTCTGCAACTGGTATGCTTAATGCCTTTGAATCAAGATAGGGTACAGCATTGGTGATGTAAGCAAAAATGCTTTGACTGATTTAGATTACTGTCTTTGAAGTAAGATGCGGCACAGCATTGGTGATGCAAGCAAAATGCTGCAACTGGTGTTTCTATAATGCGCTTGAATTAAGGAATGGTACAGCATTGGTGATTTACCCCCTCATGTATAAATGCATAAATGCAAACCACTGCAAAAATACTCCAATTGGTGTTACCTAATGCCTTTGAATCAAGATAGGGTGCATCAATGGTAATGGAAGGAAAATGAGCTGCAACTGATGCCTTTCAAATTAAGGAACGGTACAGCATTGGTGAATTTCCCCACATGTATTAACCCAAACCACTGCTACCAGTATGCTAATAATTTTATTCAGAATCGAATTTTGGCATCGATAAACGCTGATTGAAAATTACGCTTTCTTTTTATGCACAAAGTTCCCTGATTGTAGAGTCTATCTGTGCAGCTTATAAGTAAAACTGGCCTTAAAAATGTTGTTTCTGTAACCAGAACATAGCCAGAAATACATCCTAGTTGAATAGGGAACTTTTGAGCTGATAGCGGGTGTCCCACTCACCGGTCGTTTTCTCTTGTCTCATCGCTGAGAACGATGGAAACGGGCTGGTGAGTGAAATGGGTGTTGTTACTTGTAAGCAATAGATTTTATAGATAGGCTCATAGATTGGTTACTACTCCAGAAATGAATGACCATAAAAACTTACTTGGTGAGAAACACCGCAGCTGTTGATAATATGAACTATTTTGAGAAAGGATTCCCTTTGAATTAATATGGATACCTTTTTACCCTATACTTTTGAATCTGAGAAACGATTCATGCATGAATCGTTTCTCAGATTTCTGAGGGTTAGTGTTTGTGTGCGCAGCCTGCGGCCAGAGGTGCAGTTTATACCCACGGTCGTCTCGCTAAATTTGGACGAATTCGTGGAAATACTGTGACAGTTTTTGCTGTTCTCTCAGCAAGTAGATGCTGTATTCAGCTGAAACTTTCACATGTGTGCTTTTATTATATCTTTCTTTATAATTTCACCTATAAATCAGCACTACATTGACACAAACACATTTATAACCCTACATGTACCTTAAGCAGTTTTCTTCAAAGATTCATTTTGGATTGGATATGGCTCCATCATAAGTTATTTGTGTACTACAATGTGTCGTTAAAACATGAGATTTGGGTGAATAAACCACTTGCTGTATCGTTCTATGCATCTTTAAATGCTCTATTGTAACCATCATGGTGCAGACGACCCTGCAGCTTTGACCCAATGCTGTGTAGTATGAATAGCCTAGTGCTGTTAAAAATACTCTCTGAATGTTTCTGCGTTGAGGAGGTCTGTGAATGAATGCTGTGTTTTGTTCATGAGGAAAGCAAATAGTAAAGATCTGTTGCACAATGTTTGCTTTTTTTTTTTTTTAAGTGCAAAGAGATTTGTCTGATACTTCTAAACTAGTGTTGAATTGAACGGGTTTGTTTGTTGTTGGGATATTAAAACCCCATCCTGGCATGTGTTTGCTTTCAGACTTTACTTCAAAAGCGTCAAGGAATTAAAAATCAATCCACGGGCAGTAAAAGCCCATAGCATGTCCCAGTGCGCATGATCGGCGCGCTAAGGATTCTGGGTGAAACCCGAGTCCAAGCAACACCAGCAACCCTCATGGCGCACTGACTTTGAAGCACAGAACAAAGCTATTAAACTTGTCATGGTTACATGTAAACTACAGCATGGCGTCCATCTTGGCAGCTTGATTTATCCTTTTTCTTCTTTCCACTTGATAGTCATGATAGGCAGTGAATATCACCATAAATCTGTCAATGATGGCTGACTTGGAAGTCAAACGAAACTTCAGTATTATTCCCACCTCTCCTTTTAACACCTTGAGGGCGGTACCCCCACGCATCCATCTATCACACCTCTGATAGATAGTCCATTAACTGACATGACCCAGTTTGTGTTGTCTTTTTACTTGATATTCCCATGACTCAAGTATGTATCAATGTCAAACATTAGTCACCTCTGTGTCCAAAACACCCTGACATCGCCATCGCTCTGTTTTTGACTTAAGTACGGCTAATTGGTGTAAGCTTCACGGATCTCTGGAGCAAACACTACCCAGGATGTGGTGCCATATCTCTAGACATTTTGTAAATTGAACGTCCTGTGTCAAATGTATCATGTCTTTCCATATGAACACAAAAACAGCGCTCATGAACGGGAATAGCGGTAAGAGTTTGGGACTAACTTGTCTCGTTTCTACCCCAGCTCCGTATCCACACCGGGACAGTAGGTCGGCCCACTCTACACCAACCCACATGTCAAGACCATTGTCTGCAACAAAACGCTCCTCTTCAAATTCAAAGTTAAATAATGGAGCACAAGAAGGAAACACACCTGCAGCGGGGACGGCTCCGGCACCGGCTAAGGTAAACCTCCATCAAGGTCTTGTAGACCCCCATGACCTAGATAGATTGTGTATTCATAGATCTGCTTCTTTGTATTTACATAGTCACAATGTTGTTCTTTCGTACAATACATGTTCTTGTCTGGTTATCACCTGGTTATGACTCAATGGTTCATGTAGACTAATGGTTTTCAGACAAGTAAACTCATTCCTGCCATTCAGTAAGAAATTTCTCTTGAGAAAATTTCCCTTGTGGTTCATTACTTCATATTCGAAAAGTTTTCTTGAAATAAGTTTTTTTCTTATTTCAAGAATACCAGTTTTAGCAGTTTACAGGGAAAAAATGCCTAAGTGTGAAGCAGGCATGGAACTTTGAAGCTGATTTCCTCTCTTTTCTTGAATAGACTGTGCACGTCTCAAGCGTACTTGAACTTCCTGGACCATGTTGGTCCCAACTTTATTGAGTTTTACGTGTGTGCTTTTCTGGCTCTTTAAATTTAAGTTTGCAGCAGTTTATAGCTATAAAAATTATATCATATTGTTGGGAAAGTAAAATTTAGACATGAACTATATGAAAGTAAACTACATTTAACAAACCAACAAAGAAAACCTGAGAATAAAACTTGATCTCCATTTCCGGTTACTTATAAACAATTAAGAATTTTGCCCAACTGCTGTTCATGTTATCATTTAACCTATATAATGGTCGCACAAGTTCGGGGGGTGATTGGCAAATGGGATTTCAAAAAAATAAGCATCCTCATCAAAAGTTTTAATTTTGTTTCAGTGTTTATTATAACATTATTTACGTTATATAAGAATTGAAATTGTATTTATAGCAAATTTAATCAATCAATCAATCAAAGGTCATTTACAGCGCCAAAATCAACAGTTTGTTCTAAGGCGCTGAGGCACAGTTGAATGGTTAGTAAGCCTGCTGGAACAGGTCAGCTTTAAATTGCTATGAGTATTTTTACTACAATTTTAAAAGAAGATTGGATTTCATACAAAAATTTAGCCTTTGTGCGAGTTGTGTTCTCGTTTTTGATACCTGTGAGACTTTCACAGTCTATACATGT
The DNA here is from genome assembly GCA_023634235.1 of Pisaster brevispinus. Lineage (NCBI taxonomy): Eukaryota > Metazoa > Echinodermata > Asteroidea > Forcipulatida > Asteriidae > Pisaster > Pisaster brevispinus. The sequence continues at coordinate 1,933,483 of JAMKCF010000007.1, forward strand.
ATCAGTGCCATAGAAGACCGAAGAACACTGAATAAAGATGGCCATGTCCTCACGTTCTGTGCAACAACAAAGTCACATACCTGGAGAAGGTGACCAACAAAGTGTATAATTGAAATCTTTAACCTTCTGAATTTGCATATTTGCAGAGGGCACCATCTCCACGCACCCCTCTACATATGCGACCTCCATCGCCACGGCAACAATCCTCCCCACCCAGGACGGCTCCGCTCAGAGTGCCATCACCAAGGACTGTTGGAGGTCAAGGGTCAACTACGGTAGATGGAGGTAAATCCACAACGGGCAGGGCTGCCTCTCCGAGAAACCTACCCAAGCAAACAAACGGGGACAGAAGAAAAACCAGTGAAGGTGGGCAATGAGCTTGTGTGGATGACACAGGAAACGATTTCAGTCCAGCAATTTGGCATAGGAAAATACTTGGACTGAACCTCTTTTGTGCACACAGAATGCTAACTTATTCAGTAGCAACTGGTACAATGTACACTTTGTGTACAAATGATTTTGTCCAGCAATTTTGAAAAGTAAAATATTGGACTTGGCATGATTTGTACACACTGAATGCAAGTATTGAGTAGCAATTGATGGGTTTTTTTTGTGGTAGTAACTGGTACATATTGTGTAGCAGATGATTTTTCGTCCAGCAATTTTGTAAAGAAAAATACTTGGCATGTTTTGTGCACACTGAATGCTATTTGTATTGAGTAGCAAATGATTTTGTGAGTAGCAACTGAAACATTTTTGTGTAGCATTTTACTATGCTCTACATGGGAAATCGTTCACTGTGACATATAAATACATTGAACACTACTGTACAGACTATGTAACCTGTGACATCACATGTTTACCAAAAAGCCACAGAGCCTGGACTTCCTGCAGACAAAACTTATAAATTGCGTGTTCTTTTTTCTCTTTTCCATGTGCAGCCAAGAAAACACCAGGACAAGCCCCTCCAATCAAGAAGGCCCTAACCCCACGAACAGATATTGTCAAGTCCACCGTCAGCTCCCCGACTCGGACAACAACAACGCCAAAGACCACTACAGCAAAATCGTCCACCACACCCAAGGGGCTGCCTAAGCAGGCAAAGCCTGCCGCCGTTAAGGCAGCAGCTCCTGAGAAGCCTCCTGCCGTTAAGGCAGCAGCTCCTGAGAAGCCTGCTGCCGTTAAGGCAGCAGCTCCTGAGAAGCCTCCTGCTAAGACAGCGACTGTGGAGAAGGAGAAGGAGAAGACAGAAAGTAAAGAGACGAGTGCAAAGGGTAAAGAACGATTTACCCTAACCACCATAGAAGAGGTTTTCTAGGCACTGCGCTAAGCTGCCAACTCTCCCCGATTCTGCAGAAAGTTCCCTAAAAAGAAACCAATCTTTCCATATTCTGATGAACAAATTTGAAAATCTCCATAATTGTGGAAACTTTTTCCTTTTTTAATTCTAAATATCTCCCTGATTGTTGTACAAACTCTCCCTGATTGCAAGATGCAAATATTGGCAGCTCTCTACGCTCCAAGGTCAAGATTGTCATTATTGTACAATCACACTACTGAATAAATCAAGGCATTTTAATTTTTGGACAGGTAACTTGATGGCCAGCACAAATCACAATTTTGTCAAAGTGACTTTTCCAAATGTCTGTGTACTGCGTAGAACAATTCTACAACGTCTAGGTATATTTCATTATTCTTCTCTACAGAGCCTCAGAGAGCCTTGTCTCCAACTGTCTCAGAATCATCAAGTGGATCGACACCATCATCTGTAGGATCTGCCAAGGCACAGCCCCAAGCACAACCCCAGGCCCAACCCCAGCCCCAGGCTCAGCCCCAGGCCCAACCCCAGTCCCAGCCAGCTAAAGATCTGACTGATGAAGAGCGTGCCAAACAAGCCCTGGCTGAGAGGAGACGCCAAGCTAGGGAGAAAGCCGAGAGGGAAGCTGAGCTGGAGAGACAGAGACAAGAACAGCTCAAGTAAGTGGTCTTAACATCTGTTAAATCGTTGCGGTACCTGCTGCTCAAATATAGGACTCGAACTCGAACTACCCTTAGCCATGGGGCTAGCTTGGTGGTCAAGTGGTAAGACATCTACTCTAGCATGGCAAAGGTCCTGGGTTCAAATCCCACCTGAGTGATATGCCTGTGAGATTTTTCTCACAGAACTCTGGAAAGTACTGAGTAATTACACACAGGTGTAAGGGTAAAACCAAATAAAATTCTTTATCTTGGATGTAAACTTAGCATCTATTAAATGTAGAGTCATAGATCAGTAAATACTCCAAAAGCTAATGACCATAAAAACTGACATGGTGAGTAGCACTGCAGCTGTTGAGAGTATAAACTATTTTGAGAAAGAGTTCCCCTTTAAAGTAGCATGGTTTGGAAAATATTTTCATCCCAAAACATTTGCATCTGAGAAAGGATTCATGCATGAATCCTTTCTCAGATTTCTGAGGGTTGGTGTCTGTCGGTACCAGCTTTCACTTCGCTAAGCGTGGAGATCTTGGCAGACTTCTACCTGGTCGTCAAATCTCAAGCCCAAGGTGTGACTGTGAGTCAGAGACCCGAAGGTTAGATCTAAATTTAATTCATAAAGTCATTATAGTCAATTGTTTGAGTCAGAATTCCTGCTAGGAAAAGTTCATGGCAAACTTGGGATTAAGTTATTAAAACCTTGTTACTATCGGATCGGTATACTCACCTGCCCAACTGGCTCTTGTTGCATAGACCAACATCAATGGACAACCCTGGCAGCCGACAGGGAAGTACAGTATGGCGCCAAACAGCGTTCCAAGCAACCACACTCTATGAGTCAAATCATAAAACCAGGTCCATAGAAAAAGGCAGCGTCACAAAAACCGGGCTGCCCACACAACATCTACTTTCTCCCAATCCTTCCCCTGCAGCCGCTGTGACAGGACCTGCCTATCCCGCAGGCCTTATCAGCCACCAAAGAGCATGTACCAGAAGAGGAACCTCTTCATAAAATCTTCGTTCGCGAAGCCAAGCCAATAGACTATTCTGCCCAACTTGCTCTTGCCACAAACTCTTACAGCTTGAAAAAGTCTATAAAAACACAAACCATTAATAGGTCTGTCCTGGGCCCTATTTCATAGAGCTGCTTAACATGCTTAAGCACAAAAAGTAGCTAAGCCCAACCAATTTATGCTTACCAGAATAAGGTTACCAGCCAAACTACCATGACACATGTACAATTTGTGACTGGTATCCTGCTCATTTCTGCTTAGCAGACAATTGTTAAGCAATATTTTCTGCTTAAGCAGCTCAATGAAATTGGGCCCTAGTACTCAATAAAATGACCTATTTTTTAAGGGCCAAATATCTTATCTGATCATGTGGGTAACTCAAATCTCATTAGAGGATCTTCTGAGTGGGTAAGATGGGGATCAAACTTATTTCTGTTTAACCAACAAACCCAGTTACAAATACCACCAGTGATGCGTTGGAAGGTTGATGAAATGACAATTCACGTTTAAAATGTTTTGGTTGATTATTTGGTCTTTTTTTTTCATTGTGGATTAATGTTTTAGTGTGTTATTCTTGTCATTTGCTTGTATTTTACATATTACTGTACTTGTACATGTAAGTATCGTTTATTTAGTTCAGGTGTTATAGTCAAACATTGAGCAGTATGTATTTCAAACCATTATTATTTTGTGTGAAGCGCCTTTTTAGGCAGCTTCTGCGCTATTTAAGGTTTTTAATATTTATTATTAAAATGTGGGCAATTAAAACTTAACTGCTAGCATGTAAAAGGTGCAGTTTATTAATGTGGCCGGCTACTTAAAAAGAGTGTAAATAGCAAGGCCTGTTTCATTGTTCTCAGGTTTCACACATTTCCAATAACAGTGGTTTTACCCAGTAATTATGGCGCCTCCAGCTTCCAAAGGGTCTCTCATTCCTAAATAAAGTTGGTTTATATTTTTCATTTGTTTGAAGGCGTGAAGAGGAAGAACGAATCCGCCGTGAGGAAGAGGAGAGAATACGCATGGAAGAGGAAGCAAGGAGGCTAGCTGAGGAGCACAAGAAGGCAGAAGAGGAACGCCTTAAAAAAGCTATTGAGGAGAATGAGAGGATGGAGAAGGAGGAGGAAGAGAGAAAGGCTGCAGAAGAAGCTGAAGCACTACAGGTAGGAGAACCTATCCAGTCTTGGCATGTACTTACGAGGGCGCTGTTTATGTTTTGCCATAGATATAGAACAAGAGTAACTTGGGGGTTCCTGTGTTCTTGTATCGTTACTTACTGCAGGGTTTGACCTTAAATCTGTTAATGTCTAGTAGACCTAAGGACTAGCCAGCAGGGTCAGTTAACTTGTCATTTCACTAGTCCGCCAATGTTTTCACCGGTACGTATTTCATATAGCCAGCTGTGGCTGGTCTTCGGGTGATTTAACTGGCGTTTGGCTAGTGGACCACTGTTAAGGGAGAACACTGCATGCTTCTGGTTATGAAGACAAGGTAGTTTCTTTAAAAAGTGCGGTGTGATGTAACCTGAGGAAACCGGTGAAGAGAAGTCTGCTGTTTTGTTCTTTCTCATACTGTAGTTTGTCGTTACTTTACATCATGTACATTAATAACTGTACCTTTAGTTGTCTGTGGGTACATGTCTGTCTGTAGAGCAAATATACATTGCATCATTAGTTGCATACATAATGACATCTCATAAGACGTGCTAAAATGTTTATGTGACCTCATAGATGTTCTTAGTTGCAGAAAGAAGGTGTGGTCAATATTGCATTTGATCTCTTGGTTTGGTGCATTGTCCAAATTATGAGTTTTTCTGGTACATTGAAATCAAGTAAAGAGGTGCATGAAGCACCTTCATTTTCAGGACAAGAAAGTTTACTTTTTAAAAGTGTTTAACTTCTTTGTGGCACGTTGTGGCTGAGCGGTTAAGAGCACTGGACTCAAGCTCTGGTGTTTCTGATCAGCTGAGTGTGGGTTCGAGTCCCGGTCTTGGCACTTGTGTCTTTGAGCAAGATATTTTACCATAATTGCTGGGACATTAAGCCGTAGGTCCTGTGTACTAGGATGGGTAGTGCTTGTAAAAGAACCCAGAACACTTATCGTGGAAGAGTAGGGGTTAAACTGGTGTTTCTGGATCAAATAACAAGCCCCTTTGTTTACAGGTTTCCTCAAGCTTACGAGCTACATTGGTTAAGTTCACAAACATGTATGAAGCATATTTTGTTTCATTACTAAAAATTTATAATAATAAGAATAATAGTAATCCATATTTTTGTTTATAGGAAAGTAGTTGTACAGGAAAAGCCTCAGTTTTTAGAGCCCAGTCATTGATTCTCATTTGTTGTTTTTATAGAGAGCTGAAGAGGAAAAGATCCGTCAAGAGGAACTTAAGAAACAAGAAGAGGAACTCGCTGAGAAATGCCGTAAAGAAAATGAAGAGAGAGATGCCCGCAAGAAGGTAAGACAGTCTTATTTAGTGGATGACTTATTGGGAACGTGGTATAAATTGCTAATCTTTGGGAAACACCGTGTATTTTTTTCTCTTCTGAAGAACTGAAGACTCTGAAAAGTTCTGATTGTTTTTTTTCCAATATTTTGTCTTGAATTGCTTGATGCTACAATCGATGTCATGTTCCCTGTACGTTAAAGCAAGTATGAGAATATCTTTTTTACAATGAAGAGGCGTTTGATTTCTCAGGATTTTTCTTGATCCTTCAAATGTTCTTGAAAGCAGTCAGCAAAGGGAGACAGAAATAGTCCACTTTGTGTCTGAACTCTAAGTGTTGTATTTGTGGTGATGCACAGAGTCTGTAAACCTCCTGCATTGCAACATCTGGGAGGTTCAGGGTCTAGTACAAGGGGAACTTAGGCCCACAATTCACTTTTCAGGAATTCTCACATTCTTCAAATCTCATCTCTGCATGAAGGGGCAAGCTTATTCTGTATGTCTGTGTAGTGATAAAACCTTTCCATTTGTTTCGAGATTTGAAACTTGACCATCTTTTACTGTGATTTGATCCTTTTAGAGAGTAGAGGAGATTATGAAGAGAGCACGCCGTGGTGCCCAGGCTAAAGACAAGGTACGTAGGCAACAAAGATACCGAACCCAGAAAATGCTGAGCTGTGCTGCCCTCTATGTCAGCTATGTCGAGTATCAATATAAAAATAGAACACAGAGATTGCCGAGCTCAATTGTCATCTGTGTCTGCTGTACTCACGCCCTCTATGTCAGCTGTGGACATAGAGTATCAATATAGAAATAGAACACAGAGAATGCAGAGCTCAATTGTCATCTGTGTCTGCTGTACTCACGCCCTCTATGTCAGCTGTGGACATAGAGTATCAATATAGAAATAGAACACAGAGAATGCAGAGCTCAATTGTCATCTGTGTCTGCTGTACTCACGCCCTCTATGTCAGCTGTGGACATAGAGTATCAATATAGAAATAGAACACAGAGATTGCCGAGCTCAATTGTCATCTGTGTCTGCTGTACTCACACCCTCTATGTCAGCTGTGGACATAGAGTATCACTATAGAAATAGAACACAGATAATGCTGAGCTCAATCACCATCTGTGTCTGCTGTGCACGCCCTCTATGTTAGCTGTGGACATAGAGTATGAACACCAATGTGTCATGCCTGTATGGCAAAATTATCCAGATGAACCAATGGGAAAGCTCCAATTTGCCATACAGCTAAAATGGCAGAGCACATGGATTCCCTTGAAGTACACCTAGATAGCAGCACACACAGTATTCTCCTAGTTCTATTTCTATGGTAGGGATGTTAACAGAAGCTATGTCTGAATATAAAATGGTTTCCTTAATCATACAAAGTATGTTGTAAAGATGAATGGCCACAGTGTGTGCCTTTCTTTATTTCTGTGTCTTAGATTGATGAAAATGTTTTCATCACTTCATTGTTGTTGTGTCTTGAGGAGGTACCAACTTTTGTGGTCACCAGAGCTGTCAACTCTCCCTGATTCTGCCGAAAGTTCCCTGATAATAAACCAATCTTTCCATGGTCTGATGAACAAATTTGAAAATCTCCCGATTGTGGAAACTTTGTCCCTATTATGTTGAATGTAATTCTAAATATCTCCCTGATTGTTGTACAAATTCTTTCCGATTGCAAGATGCAAATGTTGGCAGCTCTGGGTAGCCTGGGTGAATGATTGCCAAGATGATGGGCATATCGGATTCCTCCTACCATCTATTGAATTATTTATTGGCTTTGCTTTCAGGAGGATGCATCTGAAGACGGGGACAGCGGCTCTGAGAGTGGTTCTGGGTCAGGGTCGGAACGCAAGACCAATGGCGTAAGCAGCACACTACCAAGCAGTAGTAGTCTACTAAATAATGAGAAGTATCGGAATCTACTCTTCAATCGGAATAAGCTCTCAGGTAAATTGTCTTCTTCATTTGCCTCGATGGTTTTTTTCTATGACCGGGGCCCAATTATTATAGAACTGCTTAAGCACAAAAAGTAGCTAAGCACAACAAAAATATACTTACCAATATCAGATTACCAGCCAAAATACCAATTCTTATGTACAATCTGTGGTTGGTACTCTGCTCATTTTTGCTAAGCAGAAAAGTATTGAGCACTATTCAGTGCTTAAAACTCTTCTGCTCGGCAAAAATGAGCAGGATACCAGTCACAAATTGTACATGTGACATTATATGTTAGCTGGTAATGTTAATCTGTTAAGCATAATTAAATTGTGCTAAGCTACTTTTTGTGCTTAAGCAGCTTTCTGAAATTCAGCAAGGGCTAGGGTCTTCACTACACCAAATCATTATAGATGAGTTGTCAATATTGCCATAGTGATTTGAATTGTGACATCACACTTTGCTCAGCAATTAAGATTGATACACCTTAGGATCAATTTTAAGATTTCACAAAAAGCCAAGATTAATTTTAACTGTGTTGTCAATCTTAATTGCTAAGCAAAGTGTTGATGTCACAATATAAATCACTATGTAATTCTGACAACTCATCTTAAGATGAATCTAAGTGCTTTGTGAAATCGATGCCCTGGTCCTTTAAAATATATGAATCGTTTGAGATTGGTGACGTACACCACAAAGATTGATCATAGTTACCCACCCTGATAATCTCTAAACACTCAAATGTTGAAGTCAATCTAATAACTTGATTTGTAAATCATTCATGTTTTTTTGTAAACCTTATTTTTCTCAATTGAAGAAAGGTACTTCTCTGAATTTTTGATGGCTTTTTAAAATTCTCTCTTCATCTTTGTTTTTGTTTTTAATATTGGGGGTTGGTAAGGACACATTTCAATTTTTCCTCATCCATTTTTTGCACCATTCTTTGAATTCTTTGGGGGTACATATGTAAACGTTTGCTCAATGCTGGATATATTTCATACAGCATCCAGGTTTCTTCTAAACCTCTGTGCTAGCTTACCCCGCCAGTCATTGACAGTCATTTTAAAACTTGCATGCTCATACAGCATGTGCAGAACTCACCTTCAAAATGTCTGACAAAGTTCAAGTCAGAACGTGGGCTTGGACTGGACCCTAAATCTAAACTGAAATGTATGATATGTGAACGCTTTACTGTGAAACTAGGATCTTTGTCCAGAAAAAAATGTTTCCATGTGAATGTTGTTCATGTACATGTATGAGAAAACTGAATGAATGCTTGTAAATTATTACCTAATTGAACATTTTATTGGTAGGTTGTAATTTGTGTTCGTTGAAAACTTGAGGAATGAAACAAAATGAACTCCTCTGAAATACAATGTATCATACATGTAATGTTTCATGTCTCATTGGTAGCTGGGATTACTTGACTAACAACACGCCCCATAGCCTTCAGAACTGATTCTCGTCTCAAACCTACTTGGGTGCAGTTTGCTTTCTTTTCTTTCCCATGAAATTCAAAATTGATTGGCAAAAGCTCAAAGGTTAAGATTTTACTTGTGGTGTGGGCAATGTTGTGTTGTGATGCACAGAAAGAAAGTACATGTCAGGTGCTCTGTTGTGAGGAGACGATTTGTAGTTTTATCCTCAAAAATTTATTCCCAAAATTGCTTAGCTCTCGTACCAGTGAAGCTTTGATTAAATACAGTTCTTAACATATATTCACTGTGTAAGCTTTGAAACTTACTGATTGGTGAAAGAGTGTGTAACCAGAAAACTCAGTTCAGATTTATTCAGAAAATCTTCCAAGATTTCTACTTATTCTCTCGCAGGAAAAATTTAAAACTAAAAGGGGGTAGTATTTTAAAAAAGAAAGCAATTAGAAACCACCCAAGTTTTTCTTGAAAAAGAGAAACAGTGTCACCCTCTTTCCTCCTTTATTTGCACACTGCCCTCTATCAGGCGAGGAAGATGAAGAAGGGTTTGATGGGGACCAATTAGAGGGCGCTACAAACGGCAAAGCTGCCACCAGTTTTAGTGATTCAGACGACGGGAATATGTCGGTAGAAGGCCTGGAGGCTGTCGAATCTCTCCAAGACAAACAGAAACTGTACGATGATAAAGACGCCCTGACTGATGATGGTCAAGGAGGAGACGGAGGTCAGGCTGATGATGAACGGGGCTCATCAGATGATAAAGAAGACATGCGTGAAGGCGTGGTACCAGACAAACAACAAGAGCTCCAAGCTGATTGGTCAGATCTTAAAGATGTCTCCAATGGTGAGCCTGTGTCGGCAACCGGCTATGAAGAGCAAGCCGAACCGTTAGAAGGGTTGTCTGACAATGTGGATGGTGACGCAGTCGCAGACATGGGTGTGGCTGAAGAGGGCGGCAACCAATCTGTCCCGCCCACTAATGGGAATGTGGAGAGAGAAGATATCAGCGCTGATGATGATTACGATGAAAAGAGTGAGGGGTCGTCTGGGAACGGGAATGAAGTAGAGTCCTTAGGGACAATCAAATCTCCAGTCATCAATGTGCCTGCTACGTCTGACTTTAATAATGCAAACGGAGAGAGCTTCATCCAAGAAGACCAGGACGAAGACCTCATCACCAAGAAGGCTCTGCTAGATCTAGACGAGACGACTGGGACTCACGAAGATGGTGGCACGATCGATGAGCTATCGCCGGATTCCGCCAGCGACAAACTCAATGCCAACCTCGGGATTAAGGCAGGGTTTTCATCCGATGATAGCCAGATGACTCTGTCCTTCTCCCCGCTGGGCGAGTTGGAGTCTAACGGAGAGAAGCAGCAGCCAATGGCTGTGTGTATGACACCAGAAGGTATTTCTCCCTTTTATGAGCTAGCACTGGCATGATTTACCAACGATGTATGCCGCTAAAGTATTTCCGTTTCCTTTTATGTTTTATGTGCTTAAAGTTTGCAGCTGTAGCCTGTAGCATGATTTGATTTGTTTTCCCTGTTTTAAAAGAACACTTAACATGTGTAAATTTGTAAAAAATCAAATTCTGTGGTCACATGCACCAGGTTTTCCATGGGGTAAAATTTAATGTTGTGGTGGTAAGTGTAGCCTGGCGCTAAAACTTCACTCACTCTTCGGATAGGTCCGTGAAGATGAATAGTGATTTTACAGACAGTTACAGGTGTTTTATAATTGATACGTTTGCCAACAGGGTTCAATTTTATTTAGCTTGGAAGCACAAACACTTGCTAAGCACAAACAAATCTTGCTTAGCAGAAACTTGTTATCAGCCAAAATGCCATAAATGCCATAAATGCCATAAATGATGTTGGTTCAACTGGTGCTGCACTCATATTTTTGCTTAGCGAAGAAATTTGTTAAGCAGTATTTTCTGCTAAACAGCTTAGGGCCCGGGGGAAACGTGGTGCATGTTACCAATGTTACTGTGAAGGGTGTTAGGTAACGGTGTTTACCCTGTAAACCCAGTGCTCCTCTGTGGTACAAGGTGTTACTCGTCTAGTGAGTGTTGGGAACTAGGAAAACAGGTCTTCTGCTAGTTTCTCAAGTCTTTCTGTCAAGGTTTTATCAAAGAAGTTAGGGTAGCTTCTGTTAACTTTCATCTGCTTACTTGCCTTGGTGTTTTACAACCTGCGTAAAGACTAGAGCCTTTATAAAAGAAATAGACGCACATGTAGTGCACTGTAGATGTCATTGTTAGGATCCCAGTATACATCATGTGGTATAATCACAGTACTGAGAATCTATAAAAAGGTACCAGTCTAATTTATACCCGACAGTGGCAAAATGGTCCAGATATTTACATGCAGGCCTGATGCTTCACAGGGGCAACGGAGGCAATGGTGCCCCTGGTCGTTTGGTTGGTGCCCTTTCAAATGTTCCAATAGAGACTTACAATTTCCTCATAGAGGTGCCCTTTACCAGGGAGAAAATGACTTGGTGCCCTTGCTGTATCCAAAACGAAGCACCAGGCCTGTACATGTAGTATTTTCAATCAAGATACGTGTCATGCTTGAAGACTGGGATTCCAGATAATTGAAAGTCCATCTGTAGAAAAAGTAGAAAGTGTCATCTTTGTCTTGATTGCGTGAGGTTGCTGCTTATTGTGTGTCCATCTCTTAAAGATGGAGTTCCTCAAAAAACTCCTTGGTCGCCTAAAGTCAACTTCAGGCGACTCCCCTTCCTGCTAAACCTAAAGGTGCATGATTTCCTTGTTCCTCGGCCAAAAGCCTCCTCCTTAGTAGTAGCGCAGAATTGTGCCTTTGGTTCAATACAAGCATTGAATTTGGCACACAGTCGCAGCATGCCCTGAGAAGAGAATTGGCTAAAGTCATTGCAGATTTGTCGTTGCAGATTTGAAAAACTGTACGTGGAATAACAAGAAATTCTCAAGATTTAAAAAATGGCTGACATTGCTTGTTATTTTACTTATGTTTTTTTCAAAGGAATGTTATTGAACAGTTTGCTTTAAAAATGTTTGAATTGTTGTGCTTGTAAGCAGATAGGCCGTAGTGATGCAACAATGCAAATCCAAAGTGATTACAAACACGCTGTCAAATCTGCTTGATCATAAAATACTCTCTGGCTAATACATGTAGATACATGTTTTTGCTGTAGTAAGCACTCAAATATGCTTACCAGCAAACAGCTTTTATGAAATTAGTCCTAGGTGTATCTGCTAAGCAATTTTGTACAGTGCGTAGTGAACATGTTTAGCGTCAGTGTGAGATCAGCCATTGCTGTAGTATACCATGTAGGTTAGCATCTACATGTAGAACTATTGTATGCTATAAAATACTACGTGTAGATTCTGTCCCTATGGGCTCAACTTCATAGAGCTGCTTGAACAGCAAACATTGCTTACCAGTTTTCTGCTAGGCAAAAATAAGCAGGATACAAGTCGCAGATTGTACATGTGGAATGGTGTTTTGGCTGGTTACCTTATTCCGGTAAGCATGATTTTGTTGTGCTTAGCTACTTTTGGTGCATAAGCAGCCTCTATGAAATTGCTCCTCGGGCTCAACAAAATCTGACGTCACAAGTACGATCTCTGACTGATATCCTGCTCCTTTTTGGTTAGCAGCAAATTGTTAAGCAATATTTTTCTGCTTAAAAAGCTCTGTGAAGTTGGGTCCTCTTCGAGTTTACAAAGATGGTTTACATGATGACTCAAATGAGACCTGCTTTGGCAAAACCCCAAATTTCCAGGCGTTTAAAATGTGCATATCATTGAAAAGGTCAGCACTTATCCTGGGGACCAATATTGAGATTTTCTTGTCACTGTGTGGACCTCTTGCATCGATGTCACACTTGGCTACCCATAGTCTGTCATTTTGGGAGTCAATTTACCAGACATCGTCACCATTTTCACTAGATGGAGAATCTGCACCACACCCAAAATTCCGTGTTTGAAGAAAATCACGCTTGAAATTGAACTATTTTTCAAACTGCTGTCTCGGAGACTGCTTGATTGTTTTTCTTTTAGATTTTACTACCGAAATAAAGCTGACTTCTTCAGACTTATAGAACTGTCAATATGTTTTCAATCTTGCAACTATTTTGATGAGTTATTAATTCCTAAATACACTCACCACTTTGTGGAAATTAACAAAAGAAACGTGCACGCAGAGCGCTGTGTACAAACCGATGCAAATTGAAATTCACTCTAATTATGGAAACTTTGTCCCTAATTATGTTGAATGTAATTCTAAATATCTCCCTAATCACTGATTGCAAGATGCAAATGTTGACAGCTCTGATTTGCAAAAGGTCACTGCTTGATGTTAAAATTTACCATCGAGAAAAGTAAACATTTGCTTTGTTTTTGTTTCACAAGTTGATTTTTCCTTGATTTCTTTTTTTTAGAAAACGCCAAATTTAGATGTGCAATAGGAACCTCTCACCAGGGTGTGTGATATGCACTTTATGGTTCAATGTAAAAATCTATAATGCGATTATTCTTGAGAATTGAGTGACTGCATGTAAGGTAACACAGGTGTTCCTAGCAGCAGATTTCTAGTCCATAGCATGCTTTATGGCTAGTAGATGTACAGTACTATTATAGCAATTAACGTAACATTTTGTTCCAATTAGCATTTCTGCATTTATTTCCAAAGTTTATGTTGAAACTGCTTGCTGTGTTAAATGGATAATACCCCCATCCTTCCTCAGCCAGTTGCCCCCTTCACCCGTAGAAAAGGTTTGCTAGCTTATCACCCCCCTCCCTGCCCCACCCAGATGCAGTATTTGCTCAAGGGTAACACTTTCTCTCAATTTTTTCCAATACAGATGCCGTTTGAAGTTTTGAAGACGTCTTTTATACGCCAGTATAACAAAAAAAAAACTATTAGACTGTTATTTTGGTTGTGCATTGCCTACCTATAAGGAACTCCAGTTGGAACTTGTATATTAGCCATGGGATCAGTGTGCGCACCGACATATCTAGAAGGGATTCTGCTCCCAATCCCGTTGTTGGTTTACTCCTAGGACCTCAAATTGTTTGCCGCCCGGACCAACTCCAGATGTTTGTACCCCGTAGTAGGTGGATTCATTTCAACAGCTGTACACAGCTTCAAAATAACGCTGACAGTTCGCCAGATTGTGACTGCTCTTGTGGTTGAGTTTGTACTCAGCCACCGACCAAAGAAACTCAACAGTTTCCCCAGAAGCTACCATGTTTCATGTATGTTCTCATTGTGTTGTGTGCACAAGGAGGTCATCCAGGAACATTGCAGAATCATTGGATTTGCCTCCACATCTGAGTATTCAAGCATCCCTGGAAATATCTTGGAATATATCTTAAGACATCGATGTACACTACCTACCCCCTGGGTTGTCTTACAGTTAGACATAAACATTTCGAATAGGAGTCTAAAATGTCTATGGATGGATGTTTGAAGCTTGTTTGCGTTGAGTGGAGTGGCCATTCACATACAGTGGCGCTCATAGTCAAAGCCCCCCTGCTGCAACGGTCGTCCCAGTAGCGTGGGTTAAGACACAGGCTGTGGTCATAAACAGACACATATCATGATCACAGAGAATGCGAGAGGACTCCCCCCCTAGGGTAACATTTTTCTTGAAAGACTTTAGGAAGCTTTCTTGAACCAGATGACTCTTTTGAAGACACTGGATGCATGCTGAACCCAGCGGTCATAAACTCTCGGATTCCTTCTACAGTTCTCCCATCAAACGCTATGGAACCACCAACGGAAACCCTAGAGAGTTCTGTGCTGGTGATTTTAATTATGGACTCTTCCCTATTGGAAACTGATTGAAGAATAACTTTGACAGGTTTCCATTTGGCAAATCTTTTGAAAACCAATATTTGGGAAACTTGCATTGAAAACCCAATCTCCATTTCTCCATCTTAAACATGTTCAGGAAATCTTAATAAGAAAAACTTGACAGGATTCCATTCGGTTCCTGGATTAGAAGGAAAAATGGTGTGATTTCTGTACCAAGATTTCACGGAGTAAAACATGTAGTAATATGCCAAGAAAGGAATCGATGGTCGCTAGTTCTGGAAACTGGAAACCCCCAACAACAAGTACCGGTGGCGAAGACAAAACCGAGATAAAAATCCCTCGTTCGTACAGAATTATACGCTGTTGTAAAATTGCATTGAATGTTAAGCCTCTAAAATGTAATCCCTCATTTGACTGGGGAAAAAAAAAATGGATTTAAGATCCTTTACTTACATGTTTATTAAAAAAAAAAAGAAATGAATACATAAATTATGCAAACATTGTTGTGTATCAGTGAAGATATTTGCGGGGAAGAAAAAAAAAGACAAAAAAGAGGGACAGATTTCAGTGCTTGACGTGGTGTATGATTGCATATTATAAATACATAATGTGGCTTTGATTGCATAAAATGCATGTTCAATATATTGGAGAGGAAGAATTTGTAAACGTCACTAAATTTCTCAAAAGCTCTTGGAGAATCTTAACGATATTAACTGTTAACAAACTGGTCAGAAATTGTATTTCCTCAATTTGGAAATGTAGCGTCGTGATTGTTTTGCGTTTAAATGCAGTCGTATTTATCGTTAAGTATGATGGGTGTATACACAGCGTACACCAGCACTCTAGTTTCTGGTGTTGATGCTTTTCTATTTCAAAATGTTGCAGTTTTATTTTGTTCAATCTTATCGGGGAAAGATATTGGATCGCATGGCAGTCAACAGCTGGAATGTCAGGCTCTTAACTTCTTAGGTTTCGTTTGTGGAATTTATTTGTTAATAAGCAAGAATAATAATAAGAAACAATTCATGTGGTAATAATATCCCATTAACTTATTCCTCACAAGAGAGGGCGGGCTTGTTAAAGTAATAAACTAGCTGTATGTGAACATAGGTCTCCTTCACACACACTTATGTAATTGTCTTTTTTGTACATACACTGTAAATGAATAGCATTTGTTTTATCTCTATCATGTCTATAGAGCATAATGCACTGTCAGTTATAAGTGACCCCCATCAAATCAATAGACCCTTTATAAAAGCTTATCCCATTCTTGCAATAACCATTAACGGAGTGCTGTAGAGATTCTTAAGTTTTATCTGCGGAATATAGCTGTGGGTAACCTTAGATTGCCTGAAGCCAAGGCTTATTTTGGCTATGGCTGTGCTGTGGCTTAATCACTGCATTGGTCAATACATGAGCGTGGCTGTTGCAGCCAGAAGCCGCAGCCAGAAGCAACAGCCAGTAGCAACAGCTGTAGTCATAGTCAATCAAGGGTGTGTTTGAAATGATATTTGTGGCTACAGCTACGGCTACATGTACACTGCTTAATGCTGAAGCCAAGGGCTATGGCTTTGGCTTTCCTGCTCAGAGCACTAGCGTCTGCTTTACTTCCACTGTGGTTGGCCATTTTTTCCGCATTGCTTAAAAACCCCAGGTAGCCAAGCTCAATCACATAACAACTTATCCTGCGTAACTCTGCTATGTGCTCAATGGGAGCCGTAGTACAGTGTTAGGTGTTGAAGAATTCAGCTCACTCTAAAGTCATAAGGGTCTACATGTTTTACAAGCGTCTCTCAAGCTGTCGCTAAGCTGTTGAATCAATACAGTAATTCAGTAGTTGTAAATACTCAAATATAGATGTAGCTGCTTATATTATTAGTGGGACAAAAGAGCGAGAGAGAGAGTGAGTGAGAGAGAGAGAGAGAGATGGTGGACGACAATGTGTGAGTGCATGAGCCACTTTGTAGGGAACAAAACTTGTTGGAGTTGATTACGAGTTGTTGGAGTTGTTTGTTGAGATAACAGAAAACAATCTGCCATGAACCAAGTATTACCAGATATTACTTGAACTGAAGCTTCGATTTACACGGAGGCCACTGAGGTCTTGGCCAGTGGGCCTTGGTTGCCTTGGTCTTGGCCTTGGTTCCCCTTCAAAAGTTTGCCATAACTTGGACAGGTAGATTTTCTGATAAGCCATTTTTAGATATGGTGGACACATTAGTATGACATGATTAGGCTCGCATAAACTTCCCTGTCTACACCCAAACCAAACGGTGCAACCCTGCAGTGTCCACCATTTCTCAAAAAAGGCTACTGGAAGGGCTTGTTGCAAAATGAAAATGGCCTTGCCCTCTCCCAGATGAGATTTGAGGCTTGTGATCTTGGACATTTTCTCTCTACTTTGTGCTTTTTGCAAAAGTTACTCCCAAGGCTGGATTTCCTACATGTAGGGTTGTTAAGCAGATAATAAATGCTTAGCAATTGTTATCTGCTAAGCACATGTTAGCAGGGAACCAGTCACTAACAATATATGTTAGTTTGACTGGTAACCTGTTTATCTTAAGCAATATTTTGATGTGCTTAGCAGGGAAATGTTTGTGTTTAGCAGCTCTCTGAAATTGCTGCTTAAAACAGTCTGCAATGTTCAGAAGGAAGACAATTCCAAAAACAACTACAACAAGTTTTTACACAATTTAAAATGCTAACTGCCTTATTGTATGAAGCAACATTTCATTAATCGTCATTCAAAGTGGTTAGTAACATCAGGCAAACAGAAGTAAAACTTTGAATTTCAATAACGTATATTATCAAATGTAAACAAATTGTATAAGTATTATTATTATTGGGAAATTTGATTAACCTAAAGATCATTTTAATTTATATGGGGAAATTTGCTGTCGTTTATTTAATTTATTGGGTGTTACGGTGGTGTTGTTTTGAGGATCAATGGGAGTTTCAACTTCAGCAGGGTTTAGTATCAGTATTTATGATTGTATTGTAATACAAACAAATCATGGGTATTGATGGGGACATCTTTGCTTAATGTTTTGATGCGAGAAACGGACACTGCTTTGGTTTTTGTCATTCTGCTTTTATTGTGAGAGAATCTAGACATATGGAAACTTATCTAAATCAAGATTTATTTCACTCCTAAACATTTCACTTGACAAATGAGTTTTGCTTGAAGCTCAGTTGATGAAAATAATGACTTTTCCATTGTCTTAGTTTTTATATCCCAAGATTTATATTTTGTTTCCATTATCAAACATTTGCAAGTATTAGATGCTTATGGTTGTTTCATTGATTCAATTTAGCATTTCATATTCGTCTAAGCTGCTCTTCTTTTTTCCCTTCTTTTTTAAGGAAAGTTTTGTCACGATTCAAGACCATGTTATATGAAAGTTAATAACACGTACAAATGTTTAATGTCATCATAAATGTTATGTGCAATTTGAATGCATTAAAATTGTGCATTTTAACCTAGCTAAGAGAAATATTGATTGTTGTATTGTTTTGTTTTGTTTTTGTTTTTTTGGGGGTGAGATCCTAACATGAATTTCTGTAAAACACCAAGGATGTGGTATTATTTTCTAGTTTGTTTTTATTTTGTTTTGATTTGAGTGCATGATTTTCTAACTGGTAACCAGCTGCGGGATACCAGTAGATACAAGGGTCCGTTGATCATCCGTGTAAACCAAATTCTAACTTGTATAATACCGCGAGAGATTACAAATCTGCAATATATTTAAGACGCTCAAGGTAAATTCTCTTAACTGTTGTACTGCAGAAAAAGATGAAAACAAGGATAACCAAAAAACAAATGTTGGCTGTAGGTATTTGTGCTTTTACGGTGTAGGACAAAATGTGTCTTGAAAAAAAAAATGGAGATGGACTGCCGATCACGCAGGAAGCAAAGTTAGACTGTTTTGCTTATGAAGTGTGTATAGATGTACAGTCAACTCTCGTTATAACAAGATCGCTGGGCCTGGCCAATTTACCTCTTTATAACAGAAAAGTTGTTATAAGAGGACAGCAAAACAAAGAAACAAACAGCAGTAATGAGATTCAGAACTAGAATGTACTCTTTATAAGCAGAACCTCTTTATAACGAGGGTCGACTGTACTCTATTACCACACAGAGAAATCATCTTTAAAAAATACAATAAAATGGCGTTATAAAGTCAAGATTGTGTTAATATTTACTGAATGTTTGCACATCTGATGAAACAATAATCTTGATGTAAGCTTTGAAATGTTAAAATTGTTAATTAAATAAGAGGGTATGATGAACGTGACTAATATAAGAGCACTTAAAGATTGTATCTGTGCTTTGTATTAAAAAGAATACAAACTTGAAAAATAAGGTTATGAGTAAATGAAGTTATTTTTGTTGTTGTTCAAATTCATTCTGTAGTAGTACTTATCAGTTCTTATATACTGGAGGTCTTTATCTACATGTACGGGTGTCTCAAAGCCCTTAATAGTGTGTTTCTCAGCCATTCAGACATCATGTGAAAATAAATATAATTATGCAAACAATACCTAACGCCCCATTTTCCAATTGTGACGCAAGGAAATTCATTTCGCTTTCACATTCGCAAAAAGTATGAACCTGGCTTCAGAAAGGTTTGCAAAGATGTTGATATGAAATCCATTTGTATGTATCACCTTTTCTTTTAAGGGTTTTTAAGGTGATTGCTCTGCAACTTACCATGCCCGAAAATGAGAGGTAAACTTTGCATTTTCTTTTATTTCTACAAGGCGTAAACCTTGCATTTTCTTTCATTTCTACAAGGCGTAAACCTTGCATTTTCTTTTATTTCTGTAAGGCGTAAACCTTGCATTTTCTTTCATTTCTTAAAGGCGTAAACCTTGCATTTTCTTTTATTTCTGTAAGGCATAAACCTTGCATTTTCTTTCATTTCTACAAGGCGTAAACCTTGCATTTTCATTCATTTCTACAAGGTGTAAACCTTGCATTTTCATTCATTTCTACAAGGCGTAAACCTTGCATTTTCTTTTATTTCTGTAAGGCGTAAACCTTGCTTTTTCTTTCATTTCTGCAAGGCGGAAACCTTGCATTTTCTTTCAACTCTGTAAGGCATAAACCTTGCATTTTCTTTCATTTTTACAAAGCAAAAAACCTTGCATTTTCTTTCATTTCTACAAGGCGTAAACCTTGCATTTTCTTTCACTTCTGTAAGGCGTAAACCTTGCATTTTCATTCATTTTTACAAGGCGTAAACCTTGCATTTTCATTCATTTTTACAAGGCGTAAACCTTGCATTTTCATTCATTTTTACAAGGCGTAAAATTTGCATTTTCATTCATTTTTACAAGGCATAAACCTTGCATTTTCATTCATTTCTACAAGGCGTAAACCTTGCATTTTCTTTTATTTCTGTAAGGCGTAAACCTTGCATTTTCTTTCATTTCTTAAAGGCGTAAACCTTGCATTTTCTTTTATTTCTGTAAGGCGTTAACCTTGCATTTTCTTTCATTTCTGCAAGGCGTAAACCTTGCATTTTCTTTCATTTCTACAAGGCGTAAACCTTGCATTTTTATTCATTTCTACAAGGCGTAAACCTTGCATTTTCATTCATTTCTACAAGGTGTAAACCTTGCATTTTCATTCATTTTTACAAGGCGTAAACCTTGCATTTTCATTCATTTTTACAAGGCGTAAACCTTGCATTTTCTTTCATTTTTACAATGCGTAAACCTTGCATTTTCATTCATTTTTACAAGGCGTAAACCTTGCATTTTCATTCATTTTTACAAGGCGTAAACCTTGCATTTTCATTCAATTTTACAAGGCGTAAACCTTGCATTTTCATTCATTTTTACAAGGCGTAAACCTTGCATTTTCATTCATTTTTACAAGGCGTAAACCTTGCATTTTCATTCAATTTTACAAGGCGTAAACCTTGCATTTTCATTCATTTCTACAAGGTGTAAACCTTGCATTTTCATTCATTTTTAAAAGGCGTAAACCTTGCATTTTCTTTCATTTCTGCAAGGCGTAAACCTTGCTTTTTCTTTCATTTCTGCAAGGCGTAACCTTGCATTTTCTTTCATTTCTACAAGGCGTAAACCTTGCATTTTCTTTCACTTCTGTAAGGCGTAAGCCTTGCATTTTCTTTCATTTTTACAAAGCGTAAACCTTGCATTTTCTTTCATTTCTGTAAGGCGTAAACCTTGCTTTTTCTTTCATTTCTGCAAGGCGTAACCTTGCATTTTCTTTTATTTCTACAAGGCGTAAACCTTGCATTTTCTTTCACTTCTGTAAGGCGTAAACCTTGCATTTTCTTTCATTTTTACAAAGCGTAAAACTTGCATTTTCTTTCATTTCTACAAGGCGTAAACCTTGCATTTTCTTTCATTTCTGTAAGGCGTAAACCTTGCTTTTTCTTTCATTTCTGCAAGGCGTAACCTTGCATTTTCTTTTATTTCTACGAGGCGTAAACCTTGCATTTTCTTTCACTTCTGTAAGGCGTAAACCTTGCATTTTCTTTCATTTTTACAAAGCGTAAAACTTGCATTTTCTTTCATTTCTACAAGGCGTAAACCTTGCATTTTCTTTCACTTCTGCAAGGCGTAAACCTTGCATTTTCTTTTATTTCTACAAGGCGTAAACCTTGCATTTTCTTTTTAAAAGGGATTAGGTTTTTTTTAAGGGCTAGGGTTTTGATTAGGGTTAGGGTTACGGTAAGGGTAGGGTTAGGGTTTTGATTAGGGTTATAGCAAGGGTAGGGTTGGGGTTTTGGTAAGTGTAGGGTTAGGGTTTTGATTAGGGTTATAGTAAGGGTAGGGTTGGGGTTTTGATTAGGGTCATAGTGAGGGTAGGGTTAGGGTTTTGGTAAGGGTAGGGTTAGGGTTTTGATTAGGGTTATAGTAAGGGTAGGGTTGGGGTCTTGGTATGGGTAGGGTTAGTGCTTTGATTAGGGTTATAGTAAGGGTAGGGTTGTGGTTTTGGTAAGGGTAGGGTTAGTGTTTTGAATAGGGTTTTAGTAAGGGTAGGGTTGTGGTTTTGGTAAGGGTAGGGTTAGGATTTTGATTAGGGTTATAGTAAGGGTAGGGTTGGGGTCTTGGTAAGGGTAGGGTTAGGGTTTTGATTAGGGTTATAGTAAGGGTAGGGTTGGAGTCTTGGTAAGGGTAGGGTTAGGGTTTTGATTAGGGTTATAGTAAGGGTAGGGTTGGGGTCTTGGTAAGTTTTGGGTTAGGGTTTTGATTAGGGTTATAGTAAGGGTAGGGTTGTGGTTTTGGTAAGGGTAGGGTTAGGGTTTTGATAAGGGTTATAGTAAGGGTAGGGTTGTGGTTTTGGTAAGGGTAGGGTTAAGGTTTTGATTAGGGTTATATTAAGGGTAGGGTTGTGGTTTTGGTAAGGGTAGGGTTAGGGTTTTGATTAGGGTTATAGTAAGGGTAGGGTTGGTGTTTTGGTAAGGGTAGGGTTAGGGTTTTAGCAAGGGTAGGGTTAGGGTTTTGATTAGGGTTATAAGTAAGGGTAGGGTTGGGGTATGGTTAGGGTATGGTTAGGGTAGGGTTAGGGTTTTGAGTAGGGTTATGGTAAGGGTTAGGGTTAGGGTTAGGGTTAGGCTGATACATTTGTATGCAAGTGTTGTCCCCTGAGAAATGAGAGAATTTCTTCATTCAACATTTTAATTCTAACCCTAACCCCAATCCGGCCTTAAAGATTAGCATCTTGTCCATTTGATAGGTTGAAATATTTAGAGACATATTAGTCACATTTGACCGCAACAAACACTAATGAAACATAGGAAACACTCATTCAAAACATGAACTTTATTCTGCAATATTTTGCCGACACACATTTCTTAAAATAACTAGAGATAAAAAAAAGGAAACATGCGTCTTCGTAAGAAAAATGTCACCAGATTTAACCACTTCAAAGATCAAGACACGCTCAGTGTGAGTAACATCCGAGGCCCCAGGAGAGACGTTTGGGGTTGCCTTGCTGTAGAATATTTACTGGCTCAGAATTGTATCTGCTGCCACCTAGTGTCCAAAAGTCTCCAACTTCAATAAACTGGTAGGCAGAAAAAAATACTTCTCACCATTATGTACTTGCTAAGGAAGTTCAACAGGGAACCAGTCAACAACATTTGTAAAAAGCACTTATGGTTTGTAACAATTTTTGGGGCTTCTGTTTGTACAACTGGACTTGCATGCGTGACATTTAGTCCTTGGAAAAAAGTAGGACATTTTTTTTTAGCACAAGGTCTGACCTACTTGTTCATAATGGTGTAGGCTTCAATAGACTCTTCAGGCTGTTTAAGCACAATTTGTCTGTATTTTTCCAAGGCAAAAGTAGGAAGAATAGGAAGAATCTTATGCCCGATTAAATAAACTTTGGGTTGTAGCCCAGTGAAATAGGTCATCCACATGTTCACCTCTACATGTTTAGATCGGTGAAACTCGTCGACTCTTGAAATAAGAAATGTCAGCTGCAGATTCTTCATAAAATGAACTTATGTCATGTACATGACGATCAGGGCCCAATCTCATGGCTCTGCTTACTGTAAGCAAAAAATCAACGCTTCGGGAAGCAGGGATTATCTGCTGGTATGCGTGCATGCGTACTCTACGTTACTAGGCATTCTTGGCTTACACAGTTAGGGCAGACCTTCAGCGCTTGCCCTGTAAGCGAAGAAAGGTGATCGCAAGCGCAGAATTTGGCGGAGCCATGAAGTTGGGCCCCGATGGAACGAGGATATGGCTGATGTTTGTGACAATATTGAATTATCACACAGGCTACAGTGGAGATGAAGAGGTGTTTCAAATAATGTGTGTATTGTTTGTTATCACACAAGGGCGAGTGGAATATGTAGAGGAAAAAACAGTGCTTCTGCGTCCAATGCCCAGCGAGGCTAAACTACAACCAAAGAAAACAATAACAGTGGAATGTTTAGTCTCAATTTGTTTTCCAGGCGACTTATTTGACAGACAATGATTGGACACTAAAAAAATAACAAAACTAAACTTAAAATGTAGTAAACCAAGAAGTTTCAATGCATAATGCCTTGTGACGTGCTAGATCGGTTTGATCTTAAAATGAAGACCAATCAGAGAGAAGACGAGGCACTTGAGATCCTGTACGAGGTAGTAGAAGATACGAAGACCCTCAGCGTCCCTGTCATGCAAGAAGACAGAGAAGGGGAAAGGTGAAATGCGATTAAGATTAACAATTAAATGGAGTGACGTGGCGGAGTGCTCATAAGGACTGTCATCAAGTTCTGTCGTTCACAGAGTTTGGGTTAGAATCCCGCCCTGTCTGGTCATGATGCTTGAATGTTTGACATTTGAGCAAGATACTTTACTGTAATTGCTTTGTCGTTTGGATGGATGTAAAGCGGTAGGTTCTGTGTATTTTATAATCCACGCTTGAAGGTAAGGTCATACTTTGGTAAGGACCGCCAAAAAAAAACCTGTAATTTCTATCCGATAGCTTACTTGTTATGAATATGCTAATAGTAGTAAGTATCCTGCAAAATTGTTTCGTCTGAAATGCCCCCATTGATGAGAAATCAATAAAAAAATATTTGAATCTGAGAAAAAATTCACGCATGAGTCGTTTCTTAGATTTCTGAGGGTTGGAAATCACGTCTGGCTTTAAAAGGTGTGAAAAATACTGATATTTATTGCATCAATTTTGGAAGAAAAATGTTGATAGGTACTACTTTGGGGGAAGGAAAGGGGTTCTAAAAAGTGGTACTCTCTGTGCACAGTGCGTCCTTAAAAATGTTGAAATCTTAGGAGGGTCCCTAAAGTCTGCTTTTGAATGACTCACTTGCTGCTGTTGACGTCAATCAGGGATCCAATCTTGCTGGTTGTGAAGGAGATGTGTTCATTGCCCATGACAATCTCAAGCTCTTGTCTCCCAACTCGGTCTGGTTCCGGCCATATTTCATCGTTTTCTTGCATGAGTTCACTGTCCTGGACAATTCGCTTCAGCTCTTCGATGACGGCTTTGTGGACGTAAGCCTGTGGAGTGGGATCACACAATTCATGAATCAGGTGCAGCGTTCTCCCCAGGATTTTTCAAAAGTGGGGGTCGTTCTAGACCCAAATTTTGGAAGTTTTGGCTGAAGCACCTTGAATTGAAATGAGGTCCATGGATTTTTTTTTCACTCGGTGTTTATCTTTGGTCGTAAAAGCCCTACTGAGTACAGGGTTTGAAAGTAGTTGCCCGGTCGCCAAATGCGGTTGAAAACAGCAGCGGGCTAGTCAAAACCCTTCCTTTACTAGCCCGCCGGAGGAGTCAAAAAATTGTTCCTTTTCACAATAAATGAGGGGTACGGTGGTAAAATCCCAAAGAGAGATTATTTTTAAGTTCCTAAAATGGTTTGGCAAGTCTTGATATTTGCTAGATGTTCATGAGTACAGTATACAAATGTTAAAACACGCACGCACTTACCCACATGGTAATGGGTAGTGAGTATCCACCGGCCCCACAACGTTCACTTGCTCGCCCGCCGGTTGTCCACGCACGCAAACACAACTTTGGTGTACTGTACAGTACAACAGAGCAGGTCAAAGTCCACCCTAACCAACATTTTGCATGCTGTGATTGGCCCGTTGAAAATTACCATATTCATAAAGCTTGGCTAGCCTCCAACTCAGTACACGTTCCAAGCCGAGTAAAGAATTGCTGCACAATGTGGTGCAGCCCAGGGATCCTGTACTATACACAGCCTTGGATTAAGGCTATTCAAGCATCAACAACTTTTGCCGATAGAGGGCGATGCTGAGCAAAGTTCATTGATTTTTTGGTGTGTCATCGATCGATCGTCGAACATGAAGATTTTATTGCAAAAGAAGTTCTATAAAACCGATTCTCAAATCACAAATTCTATGAATATGGCTGTTTATGAAAAAGTATTATAAAGGGCAGAAATTAGGGGATAAGAAAATCACTCGAAAATCACTTCCGTGTTGTTGTTTTTTTGGGTTTTTTTACACTACGACAATTGACCATATTTTTGACCGCATGAGGGCGCTGTCATCAGGGAATGTCTTGCATCACAATAGCAGTTTTAGCTTATTATAATTGCCTGTTTGTAGTTTTCTTGCACCAATGAAGAAATACATAAAAAATAGCGATAACAAAGTGAAAAAACCCTGTTTGTTTACTTGTTTTTCATCATGTGAAATTTATCCACATACGCCCTCACGTGGTCAAAAATACGGCGAATTGTGTGCATTAATACATGTGGGCTAGTGAAAAAACTTGCGGGCGACCCAAAATTGTGGATGACTCAAGAGCGGGCAAGTGAAACAGTGAAACAGTTAAGGAAAACCCCAAGAGTACTGTGCAATATGGGGCATTCTAATTAGTGCTAAATACATTCCTGCAATTTACCAACTAACCTCTTTTCTGATCATGACGTCATTCTTGTAATTTGAATTGTTAGCGTATCTCAGCTTGCCTAAGGGGAAAGAAAAACACCTTCAGCTTAATGTAAATTATAGATATATTTGTTTCTTGTGTAATGATTGATTTACCTGAGATGACCGGCTACTCTACACGTAGTCTATGGCAGTGTTGCAATCACGTCATTACATGACGGAAAGTAAATGTAATTAAAAATAAAGGGGTAAGTTAATTGTTTTCATTTATTTGATTCAGTTGCTTGCAATTTGATTACAAATATCCTTCAAATTCATTACTCAATAGATACAACAAGGAAGGTAGTGGTAGCACTTAAAGACTAACTAATTACATTAAAAAAACTGCATGAGCTTTCGTAGCAACACCTACTTCATCAGAAGTTGTTGCTACGAAAGCTCATGCAGTTTTGTATGTAATTATTTAGTCTTTAAGTGCTACCACTACCAGGCCTTGAACTTCGCTCTTGATGGGGCATGGCAATTTTCCTCTGGTAAGGGGCACTCTATGAGGAAAATGTAAACTTGCATTGGAACTTTGCAAAGGGCACCACAGCAAAAGCAAAGGGCACCACGGCAATTGCTGTGGGTGCCGTGGGTAATTTCGAGGCCTGCACTACCTTCCTTGTTTTTATCTATCACTATCAGACTAACATGCTATTTTTTAGTATTACTCATTAATAGGAAAGTGTTTGAGAGGAACAATGAAGTGTAGTATTCTATAGTTGTACCCTTAGTTACATGTACATGAGGTACAGTCAGTTCAGTGAGCTATCATCTGCACGAACCTCATACATGTAGGTCATCATGTACAATATCCTATTCCAAACTTTTTGCCCTTCATCTGTTCATGTTTATGCACACTGGAATCTCTTTTGAAACCGGATCTCGCCAAAATTAGGCTAGTCTATGTGTTCATTGTTCTGATACTGAGCACGGTGTGGGTCCAGAACATCCACTCCTCAAAAAAGTAGCAAGACCCGATAAATTCTCACTGTTATTCAGATCCTTGGCTTCCAGTAACAAATATGGCCACTGTCATTGGAAATCAATGGTTTGCTGAGCGCAATACTGGTCCATGATAAACAAGGGGTCATGTTTTTATACATGACCCATTGGTTATCGTGAAGCAGCGTTGTGCATAGCATACCAGTTTGGTCTTTCCAACATGCAAGCCATATGCTGCTAATCAATGGTTTGCCATGTTTGCTGTGCACAACACTGGTCCACAATAACCAATAGCTTATCTTTTTATATGTAAACCTTTGGTTATCACAGACCAGCGTTGCACGCAACACACCATTAATTACCTGAGACAGCGGCCATATTTGTTATCCGAAGGCAATGATTCTGAACAACGGTGAGAATTTATCGTTTTGTGCAACTTTTTTTTGCAGAGTGGATTTTCTGGACCCACGCCGAGCTCACTGGGAAAACAACAAACAGAGCCTAATTTTGGCGAGCTCCGTTTCCAAAAGAGAACTCCAGGTGCATAAACGTGAAGGGGAAAAAGTTTTGAATAGGATTTTGTACATGATGACCTATGAAGTAGCACAGCAGTACGTAGCACCAAACTTCAAAACCTGTCCTTTGCTTTGTCAATGACCGTCAATGACAGTGCGAACAAACTCAAAAGTTCTCATGTTGTACCTAGTTTTTAACTGTAATGTTTTCATATTAAAAACATTAAATCTTATTTTATTTCTTCATAAACGTGGTGGCAAGTGCTAGTGCTTACAAGTTACAGTACTGTGCGTCCCAATACGCCACCAACGGTCATGATCTTCACTACGAACCACATGTGCTAATCTATGGGAAAGTAAACGAACATCGAACACTGTCTGACTGTGAAGAATTAACTGGTTTATAAGTTCGTGAATGATATAATAATATGCCCCTTAATAACCTACGTATTTCTTGGGTAACTTACCATCTGGTCTGAACTCAAACTCAAGGAACTCGTGGCCGAATTTGCCTTTATGGCCAACGTAATATCGTAAATAGAACTCTTCGTCCGCCATTATTTATCGATTGGAGTGTGAAAAATGCTGTATTACCAAATGCACGATTGGTGGCGCCCTTCACACTTACCGGTAAAATAATTATTTTACCCGCCCCAATCCCAACCCCAATAAATTTTGGCCTGACTTATCTCCAATCCAATCTCCCCATCTTTCTCCTATAAACAAAATTCGCACTCTCCAATCTCTCTTCACCACCCCCAATCTACCACGTCCACCAATCAAAGACTTACTGGTCCCTAAACAGACTATGTCCAATATGTAATTTGTTTCACCAGCTTGAGTATTAATATCCGTTTATTACAGGAGCACCAAATTTCACCAGGGGTACAAGAAATACTTTGGTCCAGTGTGACAATAAAGATGACTATGTATAGCAGAGCTTTGGTGATCACTCATTTGTATAATTGATAACATTAATTTATGAGACAAATCTTCCAGAGAACATAAGTTCCGTATATCCTTCCTTCATGTTCCAACTGAAATTACATATTTAAAAAACCCACCTTTCTCCTAACGAAGTCTTCATAATTTAAAGGCCAGGGTATGATTTTAGTTATTGCCAAAAACCATGTATTCCCACTTGGTGTAAGCCAACATGTGCATAAAACAACAAACCTGTGAAAATTTGGGCTCAATTTGTCATCGAAATTGCAAGAAAATAATGAAAGAAAAATCACCCTTGTCGAATAGAATTGTATGCTTTCAGATGCATTCAACTTCGTTTGGGTGAAAAAATACCTTTCTCTAAAAAATACACTACTCCAATGGGGATCGTTTCTAAAGTTTTATAAAATCAACAGCTCGCCTGTGCTCTTTAACAAGTATGTTTTTATGGTCATTAACTTGTCTCTTTGAAATTCCAGAAGGAAATAGTTTGTACTTCAAAACACACAAAAATGTTGCACATTCTTTTCAAATAAACATGAATGATAGGGTCGCTTGAGGGTTGCCAATCTGAGGGAGGAAGGGCGGGGGGGGGGGGGATACAAAACCATCACACTTGTCTACACAATTTAAGAGTTAATTTAAAAATGGACATTTATTTTTGCTCTCAATGCAAAGAAATATAAATAAAAAGGAAACCGTCTAAATCAAAACAAATATTATTTCTCTTTGAAGACTAAATAATACCACTAGGTTTACAAGCAAACATTATTAACCCTTAATCCCTAGGCAAATTTGCCTTCCGGTGACCTCAATCCTCCAATATCCTCCTCCTCTCCTATGTCACTCCACAACAAATTGTTTGGCCTTGGATAGGATTGGAATACCTGACCCTGTGATAAGCAATCGTTATTTGGGGTTACAGCCCTCATTTCTTCTGAATCTTTCTTTTCGGTACAGAGGATATGAGAAGGATTTAGGAGAGTAAGGGTTAATTAAAAGCTATTATGAATCACAGACTGAACCCCAAGAAAATTGTGTGAACTGTTGGCATCAAATAAAAACAATAACAGAAAATGATGTCTAAACAAGACTCTTTACATTATAAATAGAACTCTATTTGAATCTATATGCACACAACGGTAACTGCTCTATGATTTCGACACCCCTACGTGTATGTTCCGACAATCCTATGTTCCGAAAAACCCCTTGTGACCCACACGCTAGGGTTAGGGTAAGGAAAATACACTAGGGATGTCGGAACACTGTGTGTAACCCACATAATGAGCAACGCAAAGATATTACAATGAGAAAAAACTCTTCCCTAGTGTAGACCTCTTATTTTTAGAATCGCACTGAGAGTTAGGACGTACTAATTCCTTCATGAGGTCTGGTGTCATGCTGCATGCCCCTTTCTGGTGTCATATTTCACAATATCTTATTGTGAAGCTGTACATGTAGGTGCTACTCTCTTTTCTTCCTTCATGTCTAGCCTTTAAGCAAGGCCAGTTGCAGTACTGTCAAAGAAAAAACACCAATGTGCAGTGGGTTTGTTTTTTCACACTGGATGTTGTGGTACACAAGCGCCTTGATTAAAGACTACAATATCCTGGAAAAACGACAATGCAATGCATTGAGGGCAGTCATAGTCTTGTTTCAAAACACTTCTGTCTGATAATTAATTCACTCATTACTTTGAATGTACGTGTATGCCTTGTTTACATGCAGAGGACAACTGCTATTAGTAAAAATGTTTTGGGTGACTGAATTTAGTTCGAACCTGGAACTTAAAACAAACCAAAGGTAGGATCGATGCACAACATGCACAAGGAACAATACGGAATTTCTTGGAATCAAGACTAAATTTCAGTTGATAAACGACTTTCCAGTCTTACTTATTCCGCTTTCTCAAAAAAGAAATGTCTTACGCCATAGATTAAAAAACACACTTAATCAACATGGAGAAACGAACAAATACAATCCTCAAAATGAAGTTGGAAGCAAAAACAGATTGGCCCCTTTTTTTGTGAGAGTCAGTGCGTATAATAAATTGCTAAGAGTGGGTACCTGACAAATATGCCCATTACAAATAAAGATCTACAGAATTACAGTCAACCCTTGTTAGAAAGAGGTTCTGCTTTAGAACGTATCTGAAGTTCTGAATCTCATTTCTACTCGTGTTTTTTTTTTTTTTTTTTTTGCTGTCCTCTTATAACAAGAAATAGTTTTCCAGTCTCAGCGATCTTGTTATTTAACGAGAGTTGACTGTACAACTATCGCTATTTTTACAAACATGTACACATTTCATTCAAACCAAATTAAGATCATTCTTTTTACATACATTTAAAATAAACCCAAGTCCAGACCTAATACCTCAAAGAGGGGAACAGAGGCAATTGCCTCCATGCCCCTGGTGAATGCCTTGGTGCCCAACAATCTTTAAGCAAACTTGTAGCTTCAAATAGCACAATACACAGAGTTAGTACAGCATGCTAGAATAGAAACAGGGTTTGATATGGGCAGTGAGGTTGATATCACACTCCTGTCTGCCATTGATCGACCAATCAGAATCGAGGATTCAAGTTTGCTTGAAGATAACATCAAATAGCAACGTTCAAAATGGAAAAAAAATTGTGGTACTGAAGTGGTAACATGCCCATTATTTTGTCATGCTGTTTGCAACATTTTTGGAGTACAGTATTAACTTTCTAATCACATGTAGTGAAAATAAAATAAACGTTTTGGAAGCTGAATGAACTATGTTTCCTTTCACTTGTTCTTTAGTTGATGTGTAAGGTAGAAGGTTGACAACTTCTGACATTAAACCTTTGCACAGTGTGGAGCCCACTTACACTCACTGACCCTGTCCGCCATTTTGGGAGTAAAAAATGTACACGAAGGAATTGTAGCCGTGCATTTTAGCGTTGTGCAAGGGGTCAATATGCCAGGGTTTGGTGTTATCCACCAACCCATCCAATAAATGAGCAAATAAACCCAATTTGGAGTTTTGGCAGGAAGTGCCTGGTTTTTGGTATGGAGCGTTACAAATACAATGAACACAATTGTGTACAATGACTGATTGCAGTATGTGTCTTTGCTTTGAAGTTAACATGATTAATGCAAAAAAAACCAAAAGCAAATAAAACTGTTTGTTTTAAAATGTCAACTTAAAACTGCAAAGGGACGGAGAGGCGTGCAGAGTACAATCAAATGAGTTCATAATCTGATAGCCCAGAAAGACATCTCTTAAATATCCCTTTGAAAAAAACAAAAACCCCAAAACCAATCAAATATTTTGCCTGCCAGAAAATGAAGTCTGAAGATGCCCACAAGCCCTTGAACCTTAAATCTGCATTTATTTTAAAATGAGCCGCCAAAACACCTGTGTGGATATCGTAGAGTTTTTTGCAAACATGTTAATGAAATTTAAAACCAGCAGCTTATGGAGAGGGGGGGGGGGGGGGGGACCCCATTTACATGCATTTACGTTAACATGTCCTCCCTTCTGACCTCTAACCTCTGACCCCAGCATGACTATTTACAAATTGAAGAATGAGCTCAGATGCTGAGGCCGAAGACGCTGACGATGCAGTACATCGTCTTGTTCTCCCATCTGACAGTGCAGCTGCCGTCAGTCATGTTATCCCAAAAGCAGGAGCTTGCTGTGTGGAGTCCAGCGCCGTTCTTCTGCATGATGACACAGGTGACTGTAACACAAGAGACAAGAACGCATATAAGTCGTTAGACGGAGTACAGTATGTACATTGTACATACGCATCCAATGCGCATGATCGGCGCGAAAAAGGATTCTGGGTGAAATCCGAGTCCAAGCAACACTGGCAACCTGCCAGAATCCTTTGGGTGTCGATCATGCCAATGGACTGTTGGAACATGCATATGGGCTGGTTTTGAAGTAATGCCGTACACAAATATAAAACCATGAAAACCTGGCATGGTTCACGGTTTTAGCCAGGATTTGGTAAAAGGGTGTCCAAATTTGCTGGAAATTAAAAAACTGGGTGTCAATTTTTTTTACTTACAATACATAAACATGTAAATGACAGATAGAACAGGGTGTCCAAAATTTAAATTAGGGTGTCCAAAAGACACCCGACATCCCTCTGGCTAACACTATGGCTGAAACATGTGCAACTAGGGCATAACGTCCTCATTGGCAGCTTGATTTCTCTTTTAAAGTTCCTGTACTCAGTTTCTTAAATTAAGATGCATTGCGGTATATTTTTAACATTGCTTTTGTGCATATGGCCAAATGTAGACTCACTGCTGACCAATTTATCTGAAACCCTGAACCAAGTTTAAGGAGGTGTCTTGAAATGATGGCATTTCCACCTTTTGATAACTCTGGATTTCAAGGAGCTTTTGGGAGCAGTATCCTTAGGGCTAGAGAAGTAGATCAGAGGACATTTTACCAGCTAACAATCTGTATAAAATAACAAGTACTATTTCTTCACCAGGCAGATCTACAATGTATATGAAAGAGGCATATATTTCAAACAAAAGTCTGAAATTTCTCA
The DNA here is from genome assembly GCA_023634235.1 of Pisaster brevispinus. NCBI lineage: Eukaryota > Metazoa > Echinodermata > Asteroidea > Forcipulatida > Asteriidae > Pisaster > Pisaster brevispinus. Next base: position 1,966,459 of record JAMKCF010000007.1, read on the forward strand.
GCTCCTCACACATACTTATAGTAACTAAGTAAGTAGGTTTATTAATTATGGTTTTTACCCTACACCGATGTGTGTTAGCACTGTATACTCAGTACTTTCCCGAGTTCTGTGAAAAAAATCACAGGCATATTATTCGGGTGGGATTCGAACCCACGACCTTTGCATCTAGAGCAGTGTCTTACCAACTAGACCACCGAGATTGCCCGGTAGCTAGAGGCAGTTCGAATCCTATATTTTAGCAGCGGGTACCACAACGATTTAATAGATGTTAATTTTGCATCGGGGATAAAGAATATTAATATATACAGTGCTAACACACATCGGTGTAGGGTAAAAACCATAATTAATATTCTTTATCCCCGATGCAAAATTAACATCTATTAAGTAGGTTTACATGTGAATAAAATACCTTTCATAAACATTTTGGGTTGAACACCAACATCAGGGCTAAAAAGCTGTGTTGGTAGAGCACCAACCGGCACGTTAATCCAAAGGTTGCAGGTTCAACTCTTGCTCCAGTAACTTTTTCTTTGTTAACCCTAAATTTTACCCCGTCAGTTTCCCTTATGGGATTTTACTTGAGGTTTGAAATAAAAACTTGCATCCCCGTAAGGTGATCCCAGCCTCTACTGCTGCTTCCCAGGTTGTATTGTAACCTTGGGTGTAAACTACATGTAGGTTATAGGTTGAATGGCTTCTGACTGGCACCCCTGGCAAAGATATTGACACAATAGGGAGACCACCAACATTAGGGCTAGCAAGATAGCTCAGTTGTTAAAGCGCCGGCACGGAGATCACAGGTTCAAGTCCTGCTCTACTAAATTTGTCTTTGTTTTTAATTTTTTACCGTGTGATGTCAAGGGGAAAAGAAACAAATACCAATTAATGAAGAGACTTTCTTGTTTTTACCAATGTATTTGAAGGGTTTGCCCAGTTTTGTAAGCTGGTTGAGGCATTGTTCTACCACGTTGGATGTCCACTGATTGATTTTGTTGTGTTGGTATGCGTTGCCGCCTATCGTCCCTTCAACAGCTTCTTTGATGATATTGCTGACTTCATCCACCACAAACGAAGTCTGAAATTAAGAGATCACATTTTTTACTGCTTACCAATCCCATGCAATTAAAGGCAGATTATACTTTTGGTAGTTGTCAAAGACCAGTATCCTCACTTTGTGTATCTGAGCAAGCAGACAAATTAATAACAAAGCTGTGAAAATTTGGGCTCAATTGGTCATTAAAGTTGCAAGACAATAATGAAATGAAAAACCACCATTGTTGCATAGAATAGTGTTCTTAAGATGCCTGAGTAAGGCTTCCTGCCTGAAGCCTTTCTCAGATTCAAATATTGGGGTGAAAAATTACCTCTTTCTCTAAAACTACATACATTACTTCAAAGGGGGTCGTTTCTAGTAACATTGTAGCATAATATCAGATTAAATTTTTATGGTCATTAACTTGTGGAATAAATTTTACAAAAAGCAGGCCTACACCCTGCCTTTTTAAAAGTGTTGTTGATCCAGTATCAAGCACTTAAAAAGAGAAGAATCTGTTTTTCTTCTTCAGGCCTAATAAATCCGACGCGAATCCGCGAATCGATTCGCGCAAAGATTCGCGCCCGGCGTTAACGCCGCGAATCTGAGTAGATTCGCGTGAAATTGCCAGCATTCAGAAGGGGAAAATCACTTTCTCAGCTTTATATTTGGGTCAACATGAATATATTTTTACTTTTCCGAAGACCCACTAATTTTTTTATTTTTTTATTCCGTTAATCCCACACAAAGTTAAGTTTTTTAAACCACTCACGTTGAGTCGAGTCGTCGTCTGATCCTTAATCCTAAACGGCCGTCGTGCATGCACTGTGCACTCTGATCTGCTTGTTTGTGTACTGTTGTTGTGACCTCTAACACTGTCTAAGGGGTACGTTTTCGCGTTCGTAATACAATAACTAGTTCGGTTGAATTTTGGTCGTCGGTAAACACTCGGGGCCTTTCTCAAACCTCGGCTTGGGCTCCGGCTCCGTGCCGGGGCTCCGTGCCGCGCCGGCTCCGTGTGATACAAATACACGCTGCGCCAACAATTTATAACGGAGCCCAAGCCGGAGACGGAGCCCAAGCCGAGGTTTGAAACAGTTGTTGGTTCCAGCCGCGAAAACGAACCCCAGTACATTTTGTTTTATCCTGTCCGCAGATTGGTTGATAGCGCAAAAGATCCCGTTTTTGGACCAATAGTCTCCCTGGATAGTAAGCTCACGGAATCAATCTGCTTTTATACACGTGGTTACCATGCACCGAGATAGTCGTTTTCCCAAGATTATTGCAATTTTTCTTTTCTCTCCGTTTCTTTTTCTGGACTCCAGTTTATTCTTAAAAAATCTGAAAACATTGAATAATGATAATTTTAAAGCAATAGTGAGCTTTTATGACGAATGATTTGATTCTCAAAACATTTTGTTGAAAAATTCAAGGACGTACATCGCTGTACTTGGTAAAAATGCTTAAGTCGAGAAAGACTATTGACTCCAAAACGGGATCTTTCGTGCTATCGACCAATCATGCCAATCCGCAGATAGGATAAAAACAGATTGAGATGAGGTCACTAAAACTTTCAACAATATGAGGACTGTTAATAAATAATAGTCCATGTCATAAAATTGTTCTTCATGCAAAACTGAAAGGAAGAACAATGTGGGTTTACATCATAAAAAATGTGCAGTCTTTCACTATTTTCTCCCAAACCTCTTCAGTTTACATTTAAATCATCAATGTATGTCACTCTAAGGTCACAGAGTTGTTATTTGATTGATGTTTATTTGAATAAAGTGGAAACACTACACTGGAGTACTGGAATGTTTTTATGTCTACTCATAATTGCTTTATTTTCAAACACTACATTTTGCAAATATACTTGTAAAATATGCAACAAAAAAGAGATTCTCCCCAAAAATATGCGAGAATCCATTCCCCGAAATTTGGGAGAATCTTGGATTCTCGCGAAATTCTTCAGCGAGAATCCATTTTGATTCTCGCGGAGTCATGCGAACTTCTAGGCCTGTCTTTCAATGAGACAGGCATGTTATTTGAATTTTTTTTATTGAGTACTACTTAGGCAGTAAATCCATTTGTCTGTTTTGGATTAATGGGTATTACATCGTCTCTGGAGCTACTCCCATAAATGCCAACACGCTGGACTCCCTACTGCTTCTTGGCCCTACACCCACAAAGCATCAGGGATCAGGAGGTGAGATGATTTTTCAAACAGAAACCTGAGATTTTCTCCCCAGTTGTAACTTACAATTGCGCAATTATGAAGAGCACATTTTGTGCAAGCTCGTTTCAGTGTAATTTTCGGAAAAATCTGTGCTGACAATCACCAGTTTAAACATCGTAGGTGCAATGATGTTTACTGCTGCACATGTGCGATGACAAACTATGTGACTTCGCTACTCTAGTTCGTAGTCTTTAGTCAAGGCAGTATTCATCACACACACAGCGCCACCACCGTGGACCACGAACCTGCAGCAAGCATCACGGAGCAAATCAGCGCCATGGAGCAACATGAGAAAAGACTAGTGTAGGAGGGTAAAGTTACTGCTTCAGTGAATCAAATCAACGCTCGTCTTCATGCGCATCAGTAAACATCCTGGCGCTGACGATGTTTAAAAAAAGCAAACCAGTGATTGTCAGCGCGGAGATATTACAAAAATTCCACTAAAACAAGCACGCTAAGCTTGCACCAAGTCATTTTAGTGCTTGCCACAATGTCAATGGCGCAATGAAAAGTCATCTCACATGTAATTCAAATTTGCGGCTGTTGGGCCAAGATTCAAGAAGCAGGGTTGAGGGAGCCCAGCATACTGATCATCATGTTGATATATTGTTGCCACTATTTTTTGTTATGGGGCTACCCTCCCCTGGACTGTTTTTTAACTTAAAAACATTGTGATCAATAATGGTGATTGTGAATGAACAGATAGTGAGCAGCTAGTGAGAGTATATTAGGCAACCGTACCTGCCAGATATGTTAAAAAAAAAAAAACCAGGAAAAAAGCATCGCTTCAATTTATAGCAGAATAATCAATAAATATATACAGTCATTTGACCAGTTCGGGATCATTGACCAGTTCGGGATCACTTCAACTTTGCAACAACCCCATAATTAAGTTACTTCTCACATTACCAATTTCTGTTGATACATGTGAAGAATAACATGCAATAAACCAACAAACCCAAAATAAGGTTCCAAACTTCATCAACAAAGAAATTATGGCCATTTTCTTGAAGTTTGTCTGCGATTTTGATCATTATTTATAAAAAAAATGTTGGTTGAAAAACGCAGGGCGAATACAATTTATGTTAAATGCTTAGAATGTGTTAAAAATATTTCAGGTAAATACTGAGCAGTCGTCTTGTTTTTTTGAGGAGACGAAATTACCGAAATCGTCTTTTGGGGGGCATTGTACCCTTGACCAGTTCGGGATCACTCACTACTCAGCATCTCTCATTGCGTCAAATGGTGCCGCACTCAGTGAGGTAAAATCTTACTGCTGCAGTCGAAGATACATTTCTTCAACAAATTCTTGTAGGAATATTGTTTTTTTGTGAGAAAATGAAACTTGGAGGAGGAAATTGCGACTGTAAGAATAGATATTTGGGTCAATGTTGCTTTTAGGTGTGCTTCACCTTTTCATTTGCCTTTGCTGTTGTTTTGTGTTTTTGTTGCTGGATTTTTGCGCTGCTGTTGAATACACTTGCATGAAATTCTCTGGAGAAAGGAAGTCCATGTCCATGCCAACACGCTTGTGAAGTTTGTGTTCTTGAGAGACAGTTTTATGAATGGGAGTATTGGTTTGCAATAGAGGGCAAGCTACTGATTCAGAATAGAATCAACTGATCCTGAACTGGTCAAACAGGTGACAATACTTTTCTCAAAGCCTCTTCAAAAGTACTAATCTTTTTTTGTCAGTGGATACTTGGTGAGTTTTATAACATGTTTAGGTAAACTGATAAACTTTTTTGTTTAAAATGTCAAAGAGATTGCAACCGAAAACAATGTGAATTCAAAAAGTGATCCCGAACTGGTCAAATGACTGTATATCTTTTTTTAAAGGATCATTTTTGACAGTGCAAAACAATCAATCAGTTGTGGAATAACTCAACTGGCTGGACCAGGAATCAAAATGTATAAAATTCAATGGAAAATTTTCGCTCAATTTACAAACAGGGTGACAATTTTCTGCATGTTTATATCAACATATTATTTGGTTATGCAATAATCTGAGTGATAATTGGTGATGTCGAATCAAGTCTTCAACAACCATGTCAACTCAAGTGAATTCACTACGACGTCCATCATCAGATTCTGACGTACACTACACTACAAAATCGACTCGACATGCTCGATGACTAAGTCGACTTTTAAAATATTTGATGCAAACACAACAATTACGAAATTGAAACCGATCTTGTGTAATACTTTACCTCTTCTGCTGTTTGATATTCTTCCATTTTACTTAAATCTCCAAGGAAAACAATGTTAAATACAGGTTTTTGACACGGTTTCCGTAACTTCGTGTGTTTTTAACTGCTCGGCTGAGATCGTTGGCAACAAGCAAGGCATCATGGGTATTATTTTTATTATTCACACCTCCCTAGCCTACCGACGACTGTTGCGTGTTTAAATTTGCTATTCATAAAACAGTCCCTACGTTCAATTTGTAGGCTACCGGTCAAGCTTCGAGCTTTAGTTTTGTTCTTGGGCAGGGAAATATTATTATTAAGGTGGCAATTATAACAATGATAACTTAAAATTATAGCTTTAAATTTAATTATAGAATGGGACAATCGGCACTTGGAATTAAATTCTTAATGGATTTCTATCCGCTGCATTATTATGTTGAAAACATAAGGCCTTTGTAACCCCAAATTAGCCATTTAGCAAATCTTGGAAAAAATTTGAAAGAAGCTGATTTCAACTGATAATGGTAGGTATGGGTGTCACTATTTACCCCGAAAAAAGCAAAAAACTAAGGACCGATAGGGGTGGGGAAATTGTTTTTTTTAGGGGGGTCGCTGAAACTTTTGCTCAAATGTGGTATATAAAAAAAAAATAATCATAAATACTGAAAATGATGTTTATTTTGTCATTTTATCATCCTGTGAAAATTTGCACTTGATTGAAGACGTGGTGCTAGTTAACAAGGAATCGGCAGGCTCATTACACAGTTTCTATGTAAACTTAAGAACTTGAAACTACCGTAATACGTTACTATGTATCTATCAAAGTGTAGGAGGCTGATATCTGCATTTTGTTTTCCCAGAAGAATTCTAATTTAGGGATACTACCTAACAAAGGCCTATTGGTAAATATTACAGTCGGGCCCTAGTGGTCTTTTCATCATCTTGTACTACTTCTTCTCCTCCTTAAAAAACAGTGTTCGAAATAAATCTTGTGGTCACTGCAGATGAGAAGCATACAATTATTGTATACAAACATTTTATAATGAAGTAGGATAAATGAATTTGCATCACCCGTGATAAACTCCGGGTCGCACCACCAGTGTAGTTTGATTGTTTGCGACGTTTGTTAGTCGGCCGACGGGAGATATCTGTAACAAACGAGCGGATTCGTCGTCAAAATGCTCCCCGTATGGGAGCTCTCATCAAAGCATGGAGGATATTTCCTTCCTCCATGATCAAAGCATGTTCAGCATCTAGACTAGATACTAGCTTTGAACCGGATTCGTAGCATGCCCGTCCACCCCCCCCCCCCCCCCCCCCCCACTCAGTCGCGACGTTTCGCCCTACCGGACTATACTTGGCCGCCATCATTGATGCAATAACCAGAGAAAGTCTTAATTTGTAAAAGTTAACTGAGCAATGTTATCACTTTGTATTAATGATGTTGACATGAAATAAATGTATTTAAAATGTAAAAATGTAAAATGTAAATGTTCACGTGTGACTGAAAGGCTATCATTGGCTGAGAGTCGTGCGCAGCGCGTGCACGCGCGGGTTGCACTTGTCCATTGTTTCAAAAGTGGGAGGTATGGCGGTCAATGACGTCATGTGCAATCCATTTATCAGGACTAAAGGGGGTGTCACGGGCCCTGATCGGCAGCTAAGGCTGTAGTTACGTCTCATTGCTCCACCCTACATGATGACGTGGAGATCAAGCCGTAGCTGTAGCCCGCCGTAGCCACTATTCGGACCAAGCCTCAGTTTCCCTGTTAGCACCATTCAATTTGGACCCCCAATGGTAGACTTGGTTCCAAGTCTGTGATCCTGGTTATACAATACAGAAGTGCCTGAAATAGCGCCCTCTTGTGGATTAACACCGACACCTTCGCGGGATAGAGCGCGTGTGATAACTCATCTGCGGGGGAGCTTTACGTAGCTGATGCAGAAAAATAACCGCGATCTCAGACTTGAAATCAAGTCTACCCAAATGGCAGACAGTTAAAAACAGAGACAACAGCCGCGCGTGACTTCACTAGTGCATGCAGCAATAAGCGAATCACGGTGACCGTAAGCGCAGAATTCCACAGTGAGTAGACAATGGGCTCATGGGGTTCCGACTATCGGTTTGGAGGTAAAGCAAATACACCTGTTACAAAAAGTGTGATTTCCCATGTATAGAGAAAACGATAAGAGATCATGTTGACGCAAATTATTGTTTTCAAAGAGACAAACAATCAAAACATTAATCAATTAAAAGATAAATCATGAAATTGTGCCGTGGCGCCATCTGTCATTTCGTGCAGGAAGAGGTCAAAGAAAGGTTAACCTGATGATGATACATTGGAACCAAGTAATTTGTTTAGTGAGGCACAAGATGGGGTGGGCACCTATTTTTCTAGGGGGGCACTGCTGGCAAATCAATTACAGATTCCATTTGCACTTAAAAAAAAAACCCTGGATCTAATTGATCTACGTAATGGCGTGTTCAAAATTGGGGGGGGGGGCACCCGGGGGGCACTGACATCAATTGGGGGGGGCACGTTCCTGCCTCTTTCTGCCATGAACCAGCAAAGAGACGGCTCAAATCCAGGAGATGTCTCTTCTTTTAAACTGCACCTAGTGAGCTGTAACACCAAAGTAGCTTTACGGGAAGAAATGCTCTTCAACCTTTCAACAGTAACATCCATGCTCATAAATTCAAACGGAGTACTCCCAGCCGGTGCTGACTCAAGCTTGGCTGTGTGGAAATGCCTCAACCGACTCAGATCACACAATACTCGTGTCGCTGCAAAGTAACTCTCAAGAAATGGGGTTATCGGGATGAATTTTCCTTACAGACCGTTCTCCGAGTCAATATTTCTGACGCAGCACTTTTCAGAGTGCGCACAACATTATTGTTATCCATTATCAATTCCAAGACCATTTTTTCATCCCTTTCCATGCCGTATATTCCCTGTTCAAAATTACCCCACCACCCCCATACACAAATACCCACATCCCAACCTCAACCCCAACCCCCATCCCAACCTCAACCCCCTGACGACAACCTCACCCCCAGCCAACGCCCTTCATTTCCCTTTTAGGCGAAGATAAGATAATCAACATATCAGGTTGTGTCTGGATTCACTTGACAGAAAAAATACCAGCTGTGTGCTCTGCCCACAACAACTCCTTCATCTTATCAAAGAACAGTATTAACCAATAAAAGCATAGAGGACAAGGTACACTAGGCCCAGGGATTAAATAGACAGTCAGCTGTCTGTACTTGGACACTCGTTACACACGGGTAGGTGAGCAGTGACGTTCCTCGCAGTTTGTTTAGTGTTTGTTATTTTACGCGGGAAATACTTTTAAATTTTATTTAAATTTGGTGGAGAGCACCTTCAGATAATACTGACCGATTGCACAGCGCGCAGCGCACTTACACACACCTATCTTGTCCGACACTTTTGGGAGTCAAAATGACCACTAATGAATATGATTTCCAAAATGGTGGAAATGGTAGACGCGCATTGTGCGGAGGGGCGTTTAGCGTTGTGCAGTTACTATATATTATAAATAATGGTAATTCTTTTGAAACGTGAGTTTTGAATGCGACAACTAGCAAAGAAGTGGGCGCAGAGGAAGCCCGGACGAAACCATCAGTTACTTTGCACTGTCAATTAAGTTTTCTTTATTCAACTGATCACTTTGATTTACAGGAGAGAATTACAACTAATTCACCATGAAGCTCTTAGTACTGTACTTGTGTGTGGCCGTAGCTTACGGCGGGCTGGCCCCGCTCCACCTCGCTACGACACGAGGGATTCCAGACAGGTACATCGTGAGAGTCACAGTAAGTCAGGAAGGTTTAATACAAAAAGACTATTAACATAAATAGGCCCTTCATTTCCTATATATTAATTTAAGCATTGGCATTATTACCAATCGAATGGGAAGTGACCTAGGTTTTCTTTTGACGATCCAAAATTCATTAAACAAAAAATAGTGGGGAAAAAAGAAAGAAAAAAGAAGAAGAACAACAACAACAAGAAGAAAGCACATCATGCATTATGAGATCGTATGAATGATTTGGTTTCCCGAATGTACTTCGCAGGTTTTCCTTCGTTGAGCATTGAACATCCCCCTTCTTAGGAAACATCACCGGCATGTTTCCGTTTCCCAAATTGGACAACATCTTTGAGTTTGTATAAATTGCTTCCATTATCCTCAGGATGATTCCCAAGTTGACGAAGTAGCTTCTCGGATCCACAGCCGATTCAGCGAGACGCGAACCCCGTTGCAACCGATGACTAAACTCCGTCATCTCATCCCCGCAGTCATCATGCGTATTCCGACATACCTAGTTCATACCGTAAGTATCAATCAATCATTTGTTTCTTCATGTACACGCCACTCTTCTAAATCAAGATACTCACCTGTTGGGCATGATTTGATATCCTCTATTAGATTCGAGCTCTGGATGGCGTAGTTTACTTAGAACAGGACAGCATGGGAAGGATGATGGGGTCTCAGGCCAACCCGCCATGGGGTCTCGACAGAATTGATCAACAGAAAGGCAAAGACCACACATACAACTACAACGACGATGGTATGTGACACTAGAAACTGATCCCGATCGGGTGATTTAATACATAAACCCTCATTGTTTTTTTTTTTAGATTGAGAATTAGAGTTGAACATAACTAACGGAAATACTTTTGGGAAAGCTGGGTGGCGTGGATTTCAGCCGACTTTTGTACTGGTACACCACACTGAATAAAGTTCCCACAGCAACCAATGCTATAAATGCTAAAAAAACATGTAATAAAAAACATATACTTAAAAGTCCCCAGCCTCTTGAAAATCAATCAAATGTATCTTCTGTTAAATTTTTGGCAAGTCGGCCGTTTTGAATTGTTACTTATTTCCCTCAAAAAGTAATACCCCCGAAAATGTGCTTTTCCCAAAACCGACTTGCTGCCAGTTTTCATGAAGCATCCCTCCACTTCCTAAGACAATAGGACCTACTTAAGCCTAAAATAATTTGTCAAGTCTCTGTGATAACTTGTCATAATTACACAATTTTGTGTGTGACCCTCAAAAGTACAGCTTTGCGCGTTGATTATGCGGCGATCGCGTAGGGGGTGGAATGTTTGCCTGTCATGAAGCCGGATATTTGTTAGCAAAAGTGACGTCATTAGTGCGGAGTGCAATGGGAGACTTTGGAACGCTAGGTGGCAGCAGTCCTTCCAGGCAATTTTCCATTGTTTACGTAGTTCTGAGCATGCGCACATTACTGAGAACATTGAATTTACCATTGATCTCTATTGTATTAGAGATCAATGGGATTTGCCTGGTAAGTCTGCTGCCATCTAGCGTCCCAAAAGTCCCCTGTAAACTAAAAAAACTAAAATCCGTTTTCGCCCAACAGTTCAGGGTGAGGGTGTTAAGATCTACGTTATTGACAGTGGAATTCAGATCACTCATGGTGAATTCTCCACCGACCGAGCTGAGATCCTGTACGGTACTGCAGATGACAATGGACACGGCAGCCACTGTGCAGGCATAGCTGCTGGGAACACCTTTGGGATTGCCCGTAAATCCAAACTATATAGTGTCAAAGTGTGTGATGCTAAAGGAAGCTGCCCAGTGAGTCAACTAGTCGCAGGTAATATGAGCCTTTTCGAAACAATGGGCTTTGGCTTCGGCATTGCCCATTGAGCTCCAATCTGAAACAGTACATAATTTAAAATAACTACGGAACCAGCAAAAGTCGAAGGCGAAGACGTCGTTTCGAATACAACATAAGTGTTCTAACATGTTCGATGTTGTGTGACGTAATTCCACTGTAAGCCACGCCTACTTCACACAAACTGGCTTCCCGTTGCCGATAACCAGAAGCCAATAGGAATAGCATTGAGCTAGTTTTTTCTTTGATCATTTTTGCAATAAAAGTTAGACAATTGGACTTGGCTTTTACGAAAGTTGTTCAACGATTGGAAGGTTTTCCCAGATTTATGAGTTTCTGTAATAAAAATAATAAAGGAAGCTTTTGAACAATGAACATGATTGTTGGTTTTATTTAAAATCAAGCTACACAGAACAGCAAACGTAAAAACAGCTTTGGGGCCCGTGTCACAGGGGATTTCGATATCCAGTGATTCATTTTACTTTAAACCATAATAAGGCACACACAAATGGGGTGGGGGTGGGGGTGTGATAAAAATCCATAACCCCGGAAGTAGCAACAACTTTGGGCGTGCAGATTTACGCACGCGTGTGACGTCATAATTTACCAACCGTTAGTATAATAGACACCCTTGTATATGACGTCACAAACCCAAAACAGTCCCCTCATTGAGGTCAACGAAGAGCTGTCATTGGCTGAGAGTCGTGCACAGTGCATACGCACGTGCACTATTCCCAACTGTTTGACATCAAAGATGGCGGCCAATTGGGGGTATAGATTAACGAGGCTGTACAAATCGTCGACCCTACAATTCCAAAATCAATCATTAAATTTCTAACCAGATTTTATTGCCATTTTAGGTTTGACTAAAGTCAGCTCCAAAGGTCAAGGAGTCGTGTCCATATCACTAAGCTATCCTAAATCCACTTCCGTCAATGACGCAGTTCAGCTATTATGGGATGGCGGCTTTACCGTGTCAGTAGCTGCGGGTAATGAGGACGCGGACGCCTGTAAATCATCACCACAAGTCAACGAAGATGTGAGTAAATTATTATAAAAAGTTCAATTCATTTTATTTATTAATTCTGGTTGTGAAGCAAAGGACTCTCAGAAAAGCAAACTTAATAACTATACTATAGCCAAGAACCTTATGAAGAGAGGACAAAGAAGGAAGTTTTCAATTTAGATGTGGCAGGAAAACTCCAGAGAATTATTGGGAAAACCCACGCAGTCAGGCAGGAACTGAAAACACCAGCCAACTATACGCCAAACCGGCCGCCCTAAAATTATCACTGAGTGAAGTAGAAACAGAATTCACCATAATCAAAACAGAGACCGATAACTTTGTTTTAAGGAAACAGTCAGTACACTCACAATCACAGAACTCTATCACTGTTGCCATGTTGGTGCAAGGCTGATTGATATCACTATCCCTTTTCGAAATCACGGTTTAATTGGACTTGGGCTTGTGTTTGGGATCTGTCTGCCTGATTGAAATTCCCGTAAGGAAAGTACACGTCTTCTAAAAAAATTATGGCGCAGTAATTATAAGCCCAAAGCCCAAGCCGTGGTCTTGACAAGGGTGGTCTCTGATAGCCTTGTCCAAGGCTCTTTACGCAAGCACCCGCTTTGAATTCACCAGGTAGCATAACAATACTGGCACGGTATTGCAGTACTTGATATACGGTATACCGTGGGGTCGAAACATGGTTTTTCAACCTCGTACCAAAAAACGAGGCCGAAACACCTTGGCCTTGGACAAGGCTAGGTCTCTGAAGGCACGGTGAACAGGAATGGTTTAAACTTGTGTTCCTATTATTAGAGAGCAGCATTTCTGTCAAAATGTTGATATTCTGGTAGCTCCAAATCATCTGTATTTGTTTACCTTCAAAATGTTACCACAGACAATCACGGTTGGGGCCATTGACAAGTACGACACGAGGGCCTACTTTTCTAACTACGGGTCTTGTGTGGATCTCTTTGCACCCGGGGTTAACATCTTGAGTGCCAAGTACGATCCTAAGAGCGATACGGGCTCCGTTGAAATGTCAGGCACCTCTATGGCTTGTCCACATGTCTCAGGTAAGCTTACTTTAGTACTCTCTGTCTGGCAATGAAACCAACGACGACGACGACGACGTCGACGACAACGACGACGACGATGGTTTGTGGGATTATTCAGTTACTCTCTTTTCTAAAGAATTCCCTTGTGGGGTCTAGGTTAAACAAAGAATTCCCTTGCAGTGTCCAATGTTCCATCGTGGAAATGACCCTATACGGGCACTCCCGTAAGCTCACACAAGAACGACCATGTGAGGACTACTCACGCAACCCACTGCGGAGGCAGTGAACGAAACTACGAAAAGTTTTCGCTGTTAAAAATAACCGACACTCTCATTGACTGTTATCATGGTTCTGCCATTTTGCTTTCTTCCCACTCAACAAACCAAATCCAGGCTGGAAGGTATAATCCGTAGTCTGATCGACCCCCTCTAGGAAAGTATGGTCTTGCAAGAAGACTTACCATGTTGTAGCCGCGTCAATCGTAACTCAGCTTCTCAGTTGCAAGTGTATTAAGAATGATTAACCTCCCAAATTAAAACAACAAAGCACATGAGACTTGACAAGAAATGTTCACATCTTAAGTCGGAACTTAACACACTGACCTAAAAGAAAAATCTCCCACTATCTTGGTGTTTTTTTCTCTTAATTTTGTAGGCGCTGCAGCTCTGTATCACGGTAAACACACAGGCTCAAGTCCCCAAGACGTAAAGGATGGGTTGCTGAACAGCGCAACACAAAACGTCGTGCATGATGCAAAAGGAACTGACAACAAGCTACTGTATATCAACGTGAGTTAACCCTTTCATTACCGAGTTATTTGGACATAAACATCTTACACTACAGAAAGCTTTCATTCAAAACTTTTTAGTCATTTTGAAGATATTATTTACAGCAAAAAAAGCAACAACACATGTCATACTTAATGAATTGTGTTTAATATAATAAAAAGATCATTGATACGGCCAGTAAATATCCAGGTTCTTGGTCTTCGTTTCCTCACAGTGTTTGGCAATTCGGATCTTCAATTTAAAGGGATTGCCTTTAAGCAAGTTATTCTATGTTAGCATCATTTTTCATTTTTGGTTGTCAGCGTAAACGCCTGACAAGGAACTTAGATCCCAAAGTGTCCTTTGTGCCTAACGTGGTCTTTATAAATTGTAAAATTCATACGCCTATAGTATTGAGTGAACAAAAATGTTACTTTAGGAAACTGAGCAAATAAAAAAATGTATTTTTATTTTCAGTATCCAAGCTGAGCTGACCAGGAGCACTGGATTGCGAAAAGATGTCTGGAATACTACGGATTACGAAGACAATTTCTAAATACAATTTTTTTCGGTGAACATTAACAGATTGAAACAAACAATATGTTTAGGCAACAGTTTGGGTTCTAATTTATGAATAACGGATAGGACTAAATTGTAAAAATTTAGTAGGTTGAATTATAATAAAAACAAACTCTTAATCTGTAAGGACCTCACTAACAAATTCAGCAAAAAATATATTCCTCTCTAATTATAGAATACATTTCATTTGCCACTTATTTTCTGCAATTGCAAGCAATGTATGCCATAGTGCGTTGATTAGCGTGTGCGATGCGTATGCGCATATTGGCAAAACGCGCAGGCTATCGTAGGAGTTTTAATTGATTTTGTCTATTAATGCGCGTGCAGCACTGTGTAATTCCTTACGGTTTAAGTCAACCCTCTGTTTGAAACAGGTCATTCATTGTATGTGCCTCATAAGTTTCATCTGGTGGAGTTAAGGAAACAATCTATTGTACATCTCCCCCTGTGACTTCAAATTCCAGCGTGGCGGCTCAGCTATTTGTATGATAGCTACCCTACTCCGGAATCGTTACAATAGTAATATGGGGCTTTTACATGGCGCCCAAAGAATCACAATCAACAGCCGAAATAGACACTGTTTCCTCAGCATAAAGAAAGAAAACTCCAAAAAGCAAGGAAAAAAAAAAAAAAAAAAAAAAAAAACACGGCTGGGGGTCCAGGGCCCTCTCACGGTCTCAAGCTAATGGATTTTAGTGCTTTTCAGGGGTAAAATTGAGGTTTCTGAAGTACAATTTTTAATATAAATGTCGGGGCATACATAATTATATAATAAGTTTCATGATATCAGGTCACTATTGCCGCTTTTTGTTGGTGTATTATTATTTGTGAAATGTTGATAATTAATAAAACATTTTAAAAGAACTTCAAGTTTGTTTGTCGTAATGTGATTTTGTGATGTACAGTACTCCAAATGTTTATAAGTTATATTTGGTTTTCAAAGATTTAACAATGAAAAAAAAGGAACCATTGGGACATTGCATCAAGCATGTCATGCAACAACAATCAAACAATCAAAAATAATGTGTTCCTAATTAAAACCAAAAAGCAGTTTGTCAAGCGGCATATATGCTTATGTTGTGCCAAGATTTGAAATAAAGCATCTCGATAACAAAGGCTTCAATTTACACCGATCGCAGCTCACGCATGCTCGATCACGGTCATCGCTTTACGTGGAGGCTATATATCCCGTAGAGCTCTATGGGCGATCCCAACTAGTTGGGGCTCCCCAACTGTAACACTCAAGTTGGCACCAGTCCCAACTATAGTTTAGGCGATTGTCAAGTTTGGCCGTGACGGGTCATAGTGATTTTCCCTTTGCGTGCGACATTGATATCATGAAACTTATTATATTATAGTTATGTATGCCCCTATATTAAAAATTGTGTTTCAGAAACCTCAATTTTACCCCTAAAAAACGCTAAAATCCATGAGCTTGAGACCTTGAGCGGGGACCCCCAGCCGTGGCGCAATAGTCCGCTCGCTACACTACGATACTGCAATCCCAACAATAGTTGGGGGAGTGTCAAGTTGGGGCAAAACAACTGCACGTGAAAAGTCGCAGACCCGCGAAATATAGGTAGACTTTACGCATGATATGGGTGCTGAACATTGCTGCATATTGCATGGTAGTTGATACCGTAACGGTACAACCAGACCGGGACGCGAACGGTACAAGATAAATTACGACGCACGGAAATGAGAAGTTATCAGTGAGTATATTTGTCAGGAGTGGTTACTAAAACGAAACCCGATGCATTTTGTCATAAATACTGGAATTCATTGTTGGCTTCTGATGACAAAATAATGAAATAGTCAGCATTTTCGGTCGAATTTAGTGCCGGTCGGTAAAGCTTTATATCACGGCAAAGTCCCGGTCGGGTAGCTTAGCAAGAACATCGAAATCTCTTACATTCCCATAGGGTATAAGTCTAGCTAATCCTTGCAACATCATCCTACTCAGTTATCCAAATAAAAAACCAGGGCAAAGCCAAGAGTCTGGAGAAGAAGCAATCTGAAAACCATATGGTTCGTTTCACCCAGTAGTGGCTATTAGTACTAAGGCTGAGTAATTGCTGTACAAGTCCTATGGGAATTCCTGGAGAGCTTGTCATTGATGGATTGTTTAGTGAAAAACAAGTCCCGATGGTAATAAAACATTTGGCATGCTATTTTTTGCAAGGTGTGGTTGTAGAACTTGGAAATTTTTAGATAAAAAAAAAATAAAAATGGTGGAGTACCGACTTTTTAATTAAAAACTGTTACTCAATAAGAGAGCGTAAGTGTCACGCAGGGTTGTGTGTACGTGCTGACTCCCTAGGGGATAATTGAATTTTGATAATTTATAGTGGATTGCCTTTATGGATGAAGTACATAGGCGAGTCTTTTTCTACAGCATTATGAAAATTGTGCTTTTCAGACGTGATAGAACAAGCCTAATCCGCGTAATAAGATACTTATTAGGTAGGAACTGAAAACCCAAACGTGCAAAAAAAATTCTTAGACGTTTTTTCAAAAGATTGTTTTTTGCAGAGCGACCAAATGTAGAAGTGGGTGGAAAAAGAACACAAAATAGAGAAATGGAATTTGTCGAAGAGGTCGCCGGCAGAAACCACAGATTGATGAAGCCCTAATGTGGTTCAAGCTACATACAAACATACAGTTTTAGTAGAGCGACATTGTGGGTTTTCCCCATTTGTTTTCCATTATCCCTTTTCTTTAATCTTTTTTGTTAAAAACAAAGTGGGGTTAACCCCATCCCCCAACCCCCAACCCCCAACCCCCACCCCCAACCCCCCACCCCCCAAAACCCCCAAACCAAACAAACCCACAAGTACTGCTCCTACCTAAAAAGCACCCCAAAATGTACATCCTGTAACGGCAGAAAGGCAGCCAGAAGGACATTTATTAGAAGAACACCCGTATGGGCAAGTTTCTTCAACCACTGTCTAGTCTTGATTAGCCCGAGTAGGCCTAACTGACGACACACTTCGAGGCTCGTGAATAACGCCAGATACCAACCTGACCGGATGTTGCCAGATGTACCTTTGACCTAGCATTCATTTCACATTCACTTGCAGTCAATTCACACGTAAATGTTCACATTACAAAGTGAATAAAACAACACTACATGGTGTACACATTTAATATGCACACGCTGCGCGCATGCAGACGATCGAAATTGCAAGATAACAAACTAAATCACCTCATATCTTGACCAATCATAACGCAGACATAGAAAGCTTACGTCACAACACGTTTACTCAATGATATCATTGTATCCATTCAAATAATTAGGCCTGTAGACCAGCACCTGTCTTTATCCTTGCAGATAAACACAGGGGACCAGTCTGAGGCCGTGTCCGAAACGGCGACTTCGGCTACAGCTACGGCTAGATCGCGCGCGTCTGCCTATTCTTCAACACTGGCAGACGCGCTGATAGCCGAAGTCGCCGTTTCGGACACGGCCTAACTCTTGATTGGCAACGCTAATTTTTGTATTAGTCCTCAGCAGAGGGCGCAACAGCGACTACCTCTGAGGGACTGGGCAAGTCTACGAATCTGGTTCAAAACTCCAGGGCCCAATTTCATAGAGCTGCTAAGCACAAAAATTTGCTTAGCATGAAATTTCTTCCTCGATAAAAACAGGATTACCAACCAAATTTCCACGTGATTTTCAGGATAAGCAAACAACAGCTGACTACCAGTAACAAGCAATATGCAACACATGGAAATTTGGTTGGTAATCTTGTTTTTATCAAGGAAGAAATTTCATGCTAAGCAAATTTTTGTGCTTAGCAGCTCTATGAAATTGGGCCCAGATGTTTGTTTGATACAAATATCTCTTCTCAACAGCTTGCACGGAACAAATTCCACCTTTTTGTCAGCACACTGTAACCAAAAACAACTCAAAGATTATCCACATCATCGGGCCAACACATGAAATGATTTGGGGGCACAAAGTCCGCTAAAATACAAAACAACAAGTGAAAGTATTTTTGCCACGTAGTCCGGTCCAAACCAGATCGATAAAGTCTTATCAATAAAACTTATACTATATAAGAATGTGAATTTCAATCACATCTAGCCAGTTTCTACAAAAATACACGGGGTAAGTTTTGTCTTTACAATTTTAAACACAAATATTAAACTATTATTGTTATTCTCTTGGTAATTGTCAAAGACTCACATATGCATCCCAACATAGGCATAAAATAACAAACCTGTGAAAAATTGTGCTCAATTGGTGATCTAAACTGCAAGAAAATGATGAGAAAAGAAAAGAAAAACAATATCCTTGTTGCACAGAATTGGGTGTTTTCAGCTGCCTGAGAAAGGCTTTATGCTTGAAGCCTTTCCAGATACAAATCTTTTGATGAAAAATTACCTCCATTTCTAAAACTACATTACTTCAAAGGGTGTCAATTCTAACAATGTTTTATAGTATCAACAGCTCTCCAGTGCTCTTTACCAAATAAGTTTTTACGGTCATTAATTTTTGAGTAATTACCAAAGTTATACCCTTACTTATTTAAAGGGTACACTAAAATTATGCACTCCATGGTCCGTGCGATTTGATTATAGAGGCGGGCAGCACAGTTTCAGATGAAGGCAACAGGTCAATGTTTCCTCCATTAACAAAAACATTGTTAGTATCGAACACTTCAACATTATACCTTACAATGATACAGCAATAAAACCAGTCCTGTAATAGTTGCTATGTAAAGCACGTGTGTTGTAATGCGTTGTTGTTTGTACCATTATTTGCTATTAAAACAACAAGCTGACGCGTTTTATCCCATTGCTAAGCCTAAGCAACTCAAGTCCAAGCGTCTGACCAACATGAAGCTACTCGTGCTGTTCCTGTGTGTGGCCATGGCCTACGGCAGCCTGGCCCCGCTCCACTTCGCTAAGACACGCGGCGTTCCTGATAGATTCATTGTAAAGATAAAGGTAAATCCACGATTTCCTTCTACAAATGTTCATGTCTAAAAGGAACACAGCTTTGGATAACGTGGTTTGGAAAAGTACGGAAAGGAATAACACATTTTCCATTCATTATGACAATCCATCCACAGCAACGGTTATGTTTTCACGTGGCTTCAGTCTGAATCTAAGAGAAGGCATGCCACTTGTAAGAGTGCCTTTGGTTGCCTTCTTATTGAAAATCCAAAACATTTAACGACTAGTACACCTTTCTTGTTTAGTTGTGATATTTATAATGTCGAAAGCTTCAACTATTATATACTATGTTTTGTATATCTCACACATAGATCCTTGTGATTGGTTGAACACGCGTCCCGTGTCATCCAGGCCATTAATTTACTGCCGTGACGCGTGACGCTCCAATATGAGTCCTATATTGATAAATATAGGACGCTTGGGTCTTTCCCAGCGACGCGTCGCAGTGTCGTTTCCAAAATCCAAGGTCGTGTCACGGCGGACGAGTTTGGCGTCTACATGGAGTTGTCCACGATGTCTAGAAAGATTTGTAGAATTTTCAGAGTAAACGGGTGGACGAGTTTCCGTGTCTATTTTGTGTTTAATGTAAAAACAAACAAAAACAAAACACAAAGATCTGTATGTGATGTGTGATATATATTGCATGCATTTTGTTCATGCATTGTCGCAAAACGTAATCACTCGGTAACATCTGGATGATGTTCCATTATTTTCACAAGGTGGTTTCACCACGTGATTATACGCGACAATGATGCATCCAATATCTGTATCAGTGCAGAATTGCTAATTGTCAATTGTTTACAGGATGCATCTTTACTGGATCAAGTGGAGAGTGACGTACTGAGCAGATTCGAGACCATGCGAATGCCGGCGCCAAAAATGACAAAGATTCGAGAACTGCTACCTGTTCTTACATTACGCATTCCTCCAAACCTTGTGAATTATGTAAGTTTATAAGTTTAAAAGAAAAGTTTTAAAATACGCAACAGCTGGTATTGTTATTACAACCCAACTCAAGGACAATTTTGTTTTTCAATGCTGAAAATTGTGCACGGTTTTCACTATTCTCTCCCGATTAATACAACGGATTAAGACCCAATTTTGACAGGTTTGTTATTTCATGTTTATGGTTGATCACACAAAACACTGACTGCGACTGTTTCGTTAGCCGTACCAAATGGACAGGAATTCCATCTTGAGTTGTGAGCTAGACATGGCGAAATGCAGGCAATGCTGTTGATTGTGCATCGTATTGAGCTGTTCGGAGAGGGGGGGGGGGACCTTCTCGAATTGCAGAAATCGAAAAGGACTTAAGTGTTTGTTTTACGACCTTTGGGTATAGGTACGCTCTATTGACGGTGTGGAGTACATTGAACAAGACAGCATCGGCGAAGTCCTCGCGAGCCATTGGTCCCCATCCTGGGGAATCGATCGGGTTGACCAACGCTCTGGAACAGACGGAACCTTCACCATCAATGTGGATAGTAAGTCAGCAAACTGCAAACACTGGGGCGTTGAAATTGCCACCATGGGTGATGTCACATTCTAGACACACTAGAGAGAATCAAAATTAGTATCATATGGTGTTAAAAATAACACCAATGTAATTGTGTTGGCAAGAATAAGTGTTATTTTAACACCCTAGGATGTGAATTTTTATTCTTTTTTTTTGGAAATAAATTATCTGTATGTGACAACACCCGTGGTGTCTAGTTTGTGCAGAGCATATTAATTGTTTTTTTTTATCTAATAGTCAGGTGGCTTATAGGGCAAATTTTTGGTGAAATCGTGACACGCTGGATTAAAGCACCCCATTTTGTACAGTTATTCAGTAGGTCCCATAGAATCATTCTAGAGGGGGTGCCCGGTTTGGGTGACCTAGGTGAAGGTCAGGCTGAGGTCAAAGTTCATGTGGTATCATCATTTAAACTTATAACAAATGACCATGCAACTTCCATATCAGACACTCATTGCAGAGCTATGTGGAACAAGTTGATCCCTTTAGTTTACTGACCTGGAGATGACAGACCGGACACACCCCTCTAATATGCTTCTATAGGACCCCTAAAACAACTGTGTAAAGTTTGGTGCTTTAATCCGGCGTGTCACGATTTTTTTTCATTAAGCCACCGGACAAAAGTCTTCTCTAACATCAACAAAGACAAGGAGCAACCTTACTCTGAGGGACTAGGTGAGCTTCATCTCAGTACACTGAGTGCCGGGGGTCTTGTTTATGACATTTGTCTGTAAATAGCTTTTGTTTGATAACGGGGGTTATTTTCAACCGTCCTTTCTAATAGTCTGATCAATGTTACAGACATTCCGATTCAATATTAACTTTACACCACCTGTTTGATCGCACAGGGAGATACATTTCATACTCTATGCCATGTCTTTTTTATCTGGAACTGGTATTCTTATCCTGTCAGCATTGAAGATAGGTTTACGTGTGCCCCATTGACTTATGATTCTACTGAACTTAAAAATCACCTTAATAACTTTAACTGAATTTGTTTTTTTCCAGGATCCCCCTTGTGTGTGTGTTTGCTTCTGGTGCTAGTCTGCTATACTTTCTTTCTATGTGTGTCTGCGTGTGTTTCTGTTGTGGTTGTCGTCGCAATTTTCGGTCGAAGTGACACAACCCTTTGGAGGTAGCGTTTTGTTCTTTAGCACTTTACTCTTTCTCCTACGCAGCCCATCTTTTGTATTGGTTGTCCCATTTCTGGGTCCTTGTGTTGTTCTTGGTTCCTTTTTGCGCATTTTCTCTTTGCCTTGTATTTTTTTTATTTAAAAAATTTGTATCGTATTTTATCTTTTGTTTGCATTTCTTGCTGTACATAGGGGTATACTATATAATCATCTTACTTTGTTTTATACATTTTTATTTTTAATTTAAATCCTATGTTTGTTTTTACTTTTATTTATTTTTATATATTTTGTTTCTTTTAAAATTGTTTTTTTTTTATATATGTATATTGTTTATATATTTATTACCTTTTTAATTGTATCTTTATCATTTCCCCCTTTTTCTTTATTTTTGGTTTTTTGGGTCGTTGTTTTTAGATTTTCTTTGTTTACCCGGTTAGTCTAAAATGGTCTGAGCCCTTCTTGCGTATTCCATCGAGTACGCCTTCATGATAGTGCAGACGGTCTACCAGGAACGCGACTGTTTCTTCACCCTGTACAAATTGTAATCTGATTTACTCGGAGGCTGTGCTGTGCGGTTCTGCGATGAATTTGATCGATAATTATTTTAATTCGCCTTGGTGTTTAAAGTTTAGTTGTTAACCTGGAAAAACGGCCCCGGGGCTGTGCATTGTGGTTTTGCGATGAATTTGACTGATAATTAAATTATTTTGTCTTGGTTGAGTACTTTTAATTGTTGGCCAATATACACGGCCACTCGTGAAGTTGAAACAATAACCATCTCAATGGAACCCCTCTTCGCGAAATCATTATTGATCTACACTTGGTTCGGCTAACAACACCACAGATAAAGACGCTGAAAATAGCCAAGTCAGTAAGCCATTTTAGTCCTCGCCATCTGCAAACGGTAAAAGTTTTGGAATTATTTCATTTCCGAATTCGTTCTCTGTTGTACGAAGTATTTCAAACACTTTCATAACACTACAAGATAAGTCGCATTTAAGCTTCATGTCTTGCTCTGAATTTCAGTTGAGGCTGTCTGTCATTTAGTTCATCATCGGCTGGCGATGGTTACGGTCTGGAAACAGATTTAAAAAAATTGAAACAACAATATTTTACAACCAATTTCAAGGACTTTGATAACTTTCCGTGATGCGTATCGTTCAAATAATAAATCTTGTTCTTGGCGTTTACTGTGGCCGTCTACTGACAGAAATGTGCCCGCATGATTGGCACCGATACGGTGAGTCATGTTATATCATTATAACGGACAGGATGGATTGGTACGAAGCAAACCGCACTTGCGCCGAGTCACGTGCAAACTTGGCTGTCCCAAACTCACAATCCGAACAGGATTACATTTGGGAACTATTCCTGAAAGAACCTGATCTGACATCAAAAGACTATTTCTGGATTGGCTGCAATGACATCGAGGAGGAGGGAAACTGGCAGCACTGTCCGCCGAAGGGTGAAATCAACGCATATGAAAATTGGAATTTTGGAGAGCCAAATGATTTTAACAATCTTGAAGACTGTGGGGCCGAAGCAGAGTGGAGTAATGGTCAGTGGATCGATGGCAACTGCATGAACCATTACTTTGCTATATGCGAGCTGCCTGTCTGCAGTGGTGGTCGCCTCACTCCTCAGTGCCTGCTACACTACGCCATGGAGGAGTTAGTGGGTGAGTGCGACGGATCGTGCGGCAAGTCTTGCCGATCACACCCCCGATGTCACTCCTTCACTCTGCTGGAAAAAGATGGAGGGAAGATGGTTTGTCCAGGAAGCTGCAAGGGTCATTAGACAACGAAAACGAAATGAAGGAGGAAATGGAGGACACAGAAAACGATTGTCAAAAAATATTGCTGACATCTACAACTTTTTTCTTGGTGTTTAATGAAGATATTATTGTATATACTTTTTACGGCTTTGCATGGTGAGGTATCAATGTATATTCGGTTTGCGGTAACACCATGTGTATATCTACTAGCTGTGTAGATTTGTTCTTAGGGAACTAGGTCTTGCCTTTTATTCTACTGCCGCAGAGTAGTTTTTGGAATTCAGGAGACTACTTAGTTCTGAAAAGAACTGTCTAGCTTATTAGCTACTACCTGGGCTGAAGGAAGGAAATCGGCCGGAACTACTACGTACTTTCGCTTAGTGGATCAGATCGAGGGAACTTCTCTTTATTAACTTCACTGTGGCGAAAGTGAGGGAAACCGGCAGCACTGTCCGTTGAAGAATGGCACCAAAACGCCTTTTAGCATTGGGGAGATGGAGAGCCAAATAACCACGGAGATGGTGGAGACAGTGCCGTCCAAGCCGTGTGGAGTAATGGTCAATGGAACGATTGCTACTGCGACATCCGTTACTTTGCTATCCCAGATAACATTCATACATTGGGCCAACGTTGGTATTTGGTCGGCACCGTTGGCGTTGGTATTGTGCCAGCTTTTGGCGTTGGCCCCACATTGGCACTTCGTCGCCATGATCGGCGTTGGCATTATGTTTGTTTCTGACAATGGGCCGACGTTGGCTGTAGGTCGGCAGAATCACATTGGTTTTACATTGGCGATCAATGTTAAGCCAACGTTGGTTTTTAGTAATTAAACAATACTCGGCATTGTGTTGGTTTCCGACGTAGGAGCAATGTTGGCTCTAGGTCGGCATTACCACATTGGTTTTACGTCGGCACTCAATGTTGAGCCAATGTTGGTTGTTAGTGGGACAGCAATATCGGCACTGTGTTGGTTTTCGACGTAGGACCAATGTTGGCTCTAGGTCGGCATTACCACATTGATTTTACGTCGGCACTCAATGTTGAGCCAACGTTGGTTGATAGTGGGGCAGCAATATCGGCACTCTGTTGGTTTCTGACGTAGGACCAATGTTGGCTCTAGGTCGGCATTACCACATTGGTTTTTTGTCGGCACTCAATGTTGAGCCAATGTTGGTTATTTGTGGGACAGCAATATCGGCACTCTGTTGGTTTCCGACGTAGGACCAATGTTGGAACTAGGTCGGCATTACCACATTGGTTTTACGTCGGCACTCAATGTTGAGCCAATGTTGGTTATTTGTGGGACAGCAATATCGGCACTGTGTTGGTTTCCGACGTAGAACCAATGTTGGAACTAGGTCGGCATTACCACATTGGTTTTACGTCGGCACTCAATGTTGAGCCAATGTTGGTTATTTGTGGGACAGCAATATCGGCATTGTGTTGGTTTCCGACGTAGGAGCAATGTTGGATCTAGGTCGGCATTACCACATTGGTTTCACGTCGGCACTCAATGTTGAGCCAATGTTGGTTATTTATGGGACAGCAATATCGGCACTCTGTTGGTTTCCGACGTAGAACCAATGTTGGCTCTAGGTCGGCATTACCACATTGGGTTTTTGTCGGCACTCAATGTTGAGCCAATGTTGGTTATATGTGGGACAGCAATATCGGCATTTTGTTGGTTTCTGACGTAGGACCAATGTTGGCTCTAGGTTGGCAATTGGTGATTTGAGGACAACTTCATTGAACCATATTGGAGATTGATAGGCACAATTCGGCGATGTTTTTATATCGATTGCCAATCATTTTTAGGACACCATTGCAAACCAAAACGTTGATACACTGTTGTTGGTGTTGGTTTGCTAGTTTGATTGTTTGTTGTTGGGGTTTTTTGTAATCCGACAAAGATTTCAAATGGAACACGTTGGAGTTGTGTTGATATATTGCCGCAGTTCAATGTTGACTTTAGGTCGGCGGTTTTGATGTTAAGTCGTCAACCATTTATAACAAGAATCATACCTTGACAATATGCGTCAGGGGATATGACCAAAATGTGGTTAAGTCTATCTGGGCATAAAATAGATTAACTGTCTTTACAAATAACAGTTTGCTTGTTAGTTATAGGACAAGTTTGCTGAAGGTTTGTTTATAGGTTGACAGTCAAATGCCAGTAATCCTGAAAATACACGAAGAAATCAGTACTCAGTTATATCATTAGACGATCACGCTAAATGTTGAGCCGACATTGAGCCAACGTTGGGCCAACATTGACATAAATGCAAATTTTTGGGCGGGGCTTAGATGTGTGTGATTTTTCTTTGATAATATCACAACAATTTGGGTGAATTTAGTTATCCAAGGCAAATTGTTGTGCTTTTGTGTGTAATTCATCTGTAAGAAAATATGAACATCAAAGTACAAACAAACATTTGTAAATCAAACATGTAAATTAAAAAGTAAACAGTTTGAATTAAAAAAGGTGTAAACCATGACTGGAAATTCTATGGATCTTGGACAATAAATACAAAACATGCAGTGCAGAAGGACGTGTAGGCCTGTATAGGTTGTAGTAAGTGTAGAAAGTATTTAGTCATTGGTATCATAACTTACATGTAATTAATATAACTTATAAGTATATATTCACAAACACTAATTACTTGAATTAATCACAAAGGTCATTCACTACATGAACAGAAAGATCCACTCGAAGTCGATATTTTTGAATAACGTTACGTTGGCCCAACGTTGGGGAAATGTTGAGCAAACATAAAGGTTATTAGTGGGGCCGATGTTGGGCCAATATTAACGTTGGCCCAACGTAACGCCGATGAGCAAAAGTATATTTGGTAATCAACATTGGCCCAACATAAACCTTTCATTGGTTCTACGTTGGACAATGTTAAGCCCATGTTTACGTTGGGCCAACGTTGGCCCAACGTAACTCCGATGAGCAAAAGTATGTTAGGCCAACGTTGACAGCCAACGTCAGCCCAACAAAACTTCTGTTGGCAGAATGTTGGGTGCAACGTTGGTCGAATGTTCGACTGTGTTGGCCCAATATTGGTTCAATGTTTTAACATACATGGGCAGAACACTGGCCCAATGTTGGGCCAATGTTTACGTTGGGCCAACGTTGGGCCAACTTTTTCATTGGCCCAACATAAGACCGATGAGCAAAAGTACGTTGGGCCAATATTGTCAGCCAACATTGGCCCAAGAAAACTTTTCTGTTGGCAGAATGTTGGGCGCATCGTTGGCCGAATGTTCGACTGTGTTGGCCCAATATTGGTTCAATGTTTTAACATACATGGGCAGGACACTGGCCCAATGTTGGGCCAATGTTTACGTTGGGCCAACGTTGGGCCAACTTTTTCATTGGCCCAACATAAGACCGATGAGCAAAAGTACGTTGGGCCATTGTTGACAGCCAATGTTGGTCCAATGAAAGTGTTTCGTTGGCCCAACGTTGGTCCTATGTAGTGATGCTATCTGGGATAGTGCGAGCTGCCTGTCTGCAGTGGTGGCCGCCTCACTCCTCAGTGCCTACTGCACCACGCCGTGGAGGAGTTAGATTATAGCTGTCGCGTTATGATGTATTTGAACCTTTTTCTCAGCACAATTATCAAGTATTTATTAAAATTAATGAATATGTTCTGCACAATTGAATTGTACACGTACTTGTCTTGTAGTATGGAAGTTGAGTTTAGTGCGAAGTGTCTTAGTTCCGAACAGACTCCAACCATTCTACCCAGACTAAGCCAGACTCAATTAATTAACACATATATACATCAGTGTATCCTTATGAAGTGAATGTGTTGATGTTGTTTAGATTTAAGGAGAAATAATAAAGAAATAACCACACCACGAATCGCCAACGTCGCTTTTAACTTGGGAATAGTTGGAAAGTACTGGCACTGTTAGGATCCAGTGTATCTGAGCTTCAAGTAAACTGTTTTGTCCGCAAAGAAGGGAGAGATGTTCTCGAGTACTTGCTCAAAACTCAACAAGTTTGACATCAAAAGCACTTCGTTATCTCTACGTATAGACTAGACTTACTAATTACAATACCGGAGCTATTGTGATCACTTTAATTTAAGCTGAATGCAACGCACAGGTGAACTTACGAGTCATTATTGCAACCACGTGGGACAATGTTCCGGTAACTTACCCTTCATATAAACATCTTGTTGAAAGTTTTCATAACCCGTTCATTGGAAAGAAAAAAGAATTGTGGTTAAAGAAAATTACCCCCAAACCACTTGGTACAAAGGAAGCCAAACTTTCAATTAAAAAAAAAGGTATCCCATGATTGGTTGAATTGTTTCCAACGAATTAAACACTATTTTTGAATATTTGTGTAACGTTGTTATGCAAACTGTGGCTATGTGTTTTTGGTTTGCATTGATGGCTTTCCATAGTTTTCGAGTTTGTGGTTGGCAAAAACTCGGACTGTGTAGTTACAACAGGAATGTCTATTGGCGGGATTGTTCTCCCTGTCAG
The DNA here is from genome assembly GCA_023634235.1 of Pisaster brevispinus. Taxonomy (NCBI): domain Eukaryota; kingdom Metazoa; phylum Echinodermata; class Asteroidea; order Forcipulatida; family Asteriidae; genus Pisaster; species Pisaster brevispinus. The sequence goes on from JAMKCF010000007.1 coordinate 1,994,886, forward strand.
CCCTCTGAATGACAATAAAGCCAGCCTTACTCCACAGTGCCAGCTATGCACCATGCCATGAAAGAGTCACTCTATAAAGGTGTTGATCGTGAGGAAAGGCTTGCCAATCACTACCCAATCTGCTCAAACAAGATTTAAAAACGACAATCATAGATATTACTTGTGGCGGCTACATGTGCATAGCGTACACGTCAATCATTTCTTGAGAGTTATATCGATTCCATTTGTACAGTATGTTTTTATTACTCTTCAACATGTACTTCCTCTGAGTTCTCACGAGTTACAACTCTCCTCTGGTATTCACTGTAGTCACCGTATTTATCGTAAAAACTGCAAGATTAAGGAACATAACACTCATTAGGTTTCAAGTAACTGAAGTATCATTACACTTTGTTAACTAATTATCACGAAATAGAAACTGCTTAACCATGTGCCTTTTTAACTAAAAAAACACACAAACAAACAAACGTTAGAGAACTTCATTAAAAGGTCATCAAAAAACACTACTTTCATATAGTCCATAACCTAAACACTACTGCAAATGGAACTACAATAAGTGAAGATGTATTTACCTGTGTCCAAGGTCTGTGGTTAGATGGCAAGTTGACTATTTCAGATAGCAAAAAGGGGGCTTGGAAATCTGTAACTTGAGTTAACAATGGCTCACTTGTGTGTGTGTGTGTGAGCACACCCACCGGTCCTTGTGGGGTCCAAAACACAACCGAACAATGGACCCCACAAGAGAATTCTTTGTTGAACCTGGACCCCACAAGAGAATTCTTTAGAAAAGGGAATAATAGAACAACAACAGCAGGACCGTGTGTGTGAAACTTGGCTGAAAATAGCGCCCTCCAGAGGCAAAAAATCCAAGATAGAAAAAGCACCAAACTGCTGTAACACTACTTTTTTTATATTAAATTTATTTCTACAATTAATTGAAAGCCACAATGTAGTTTATAGATATAAAAAAAACTAAGGGGGAGGAGATTCTTGGTGTGTTTAATTTTGTTTCACTACTGTTTGTCTTGACGTATTTTTTCTCCAGTCTGGAGTGTGACAATGTGAGCATGTCTAAATACATTCAAATGGAGGACTTCAACAAAAGGAATCTGGGAAAATGACACACCAGGGACAGTTCTCGCTTTGCTTTCTTGTTATAAAACAATCCCAGAGACGTCGTCCAAACAGAGGGAGAACAAAGTGGTGTCCTCGGTTTACACAATTTACAAACATGTGTGATCAACTGGAGGATGTCCAAAGGTCTGCTTAATAGTCCGGTGGCTGAGGGCAATTTTTGTGGGAAAATCGTGACACGCTGGATTAAAGCACCACATTTTGTACAGTTATTCTATAGGTCCCATAGAATCATTCTAGAGGGGGTGCCCGGTTTTGGTGACGTAGGTGAAGGTCAGGCTGAGGTCAAAGTTCACGTGGTATTATAATACTGCCTATCAATTTTTCACCAATAGAGGGCGTCATTCTGAGATAAACCCTTTCAGGATGACGTCATGTTACGTTTATGACGTCATCACCCTGCAGTAAATGCTCGCAGGATCTCAACAAGTTGGATGGCACACCCAGCGCTTCGCAATTTTTTAAACAAAATATTTGCTTTTAAATTTTGTCGTTGTTTTGTTGTTGTCTTTGTTCTAATCCAGATCCAGGCTCGGGGATGAAAGTCTACGCGGTCGGCACAGGTGTACAGATTAACCACGCTGTGTTCACGCATCGAGCCAGGCTACTGTACGGGAACAGCGACACCAACGGTCACGGAACTCATTGTGCCGGCACGGCTGCCGGGACGACATATGGTATAGCTCGCCGGGCTACAATAAAAAGTGTACGGGTTTGTGACTCGATATCAAGCTGCTACGTTTCGAAACTTATTGAAGGTATTTTTCACTAACACCCTCTCCCTAAACGATCTCAAATAGTTGCTCTTGTCAAAAGGGTTTAGTACAATAAAGCATAATTGAATAAACATTCCTCATTAAGAATAATGTTTTATTGTATTAAAAAAGACGTGTTTTTATCATTCTTTAATCAAGTTATAAACCTCAATGGAAACTGATTTGGTAATAAATCATCTTTGGGGGCGAACAAATAAAAAACAACCCAGAGCGGGTAAACACAGGGGGCCAGTCTAAAAAGAAGGTTGCTCATTGGCCCATCCTGCGCGCCGCGCGTATATAGATGTGCGTTTCCACGGTTGCGTACCGTCTGACCTCTAACATGGCGGCGTAATGACGTAAACACTTAAGGTCTACTATAATACACGTGTGATTTGTAATAAGTGCAAGCTATCGTACAGTTTTTTGTTTTATTGCTGTCGGTCAGGTTTGAATGCAGTGAGCAAAGACGGTGCACAGGCAACTGACAAGGGAGTTTTACTACTACCACTAGCTTTCGGCTCGTCAACTTCCGTCAACGCAGCTGTACAAAAATATGGGATGAGGGTTTCGTAGTTACCACTGCGGCTGGTAACGCATTCTCCAATGCTTGTGAGACGTCACCTCAGTCTCTTCCAGATGTAAGTATACTATTTCTTTCTGGTAAGAAATAAACAGAAAATACTCGACATTGCCTAGCACTGTGACCCATAGACCAGAAGATACATGTAAAGATAACATGACGGAGAAATGTCAGTTTTACATGTTTGAAGAAAACCCCAGATGGGGGAAAACCCATCGCAACCCGCGAAAACAGACACAATTTATGCTGAACTGTATATAAAAGCACTCGCAAAATAACTAGTAGAATAACCTATCATCAAATGCAATTCAATTAGTATAAGTTCGACTAATCTTCTTAACATATTATCACGAGCATTAAAGCAATTACATATTCCTAATTCTTTTCAAGATAATTACAGTGGCCGCGACAGGTAAAGACGACAGACGTTTGAGTTATTCAAGCTACGGTTCGTGCGTTGACATCTTTGCGCCTGGGAAGGATATTCAAAGTTCTACATTCAGTCAAACGAGCGTCAGTGCTACAGTGACATTGTCGGGAACATCTATGGCGTGTGCACATGTGGCTGGTAGGTCTCAGCACATAAACCTTTCTACTGCAAAGTACCACAGACCGATTTGTTGCCAACCGAGGTTGGAAAACTATGGGAAGCCAAGGCAAAGCAAAAACAGAGAAATAAAGTTACCATTCAAAGGCTGTTTTTTATTTTTTTATTAAAAACAAAAAGTTTTGCAGAAATATTGCATTTGGTCACAACATCTAATAACACGATTGAATGATTGAATGTTTTGCAACCATTCGGCCACCAATGCCAGCCAACTATAGCGCGGTTTGTTTATAAACAATGGAAAGGTCTATTCAACCTCGTTCCCAGTGGTGTATGATCTCACTGCGCCATTTGTTCCCAGCATGCCTTGCTCGCTCATCACGTGACGAGAGGTATCAATATATGGCACGCTACCCATGGTAGTGAGGCTACAGCATATCGTAGACCAGGGCCAAATGTCATAGAGCTGCTAATGAGCAGATAGTTCCGCTTAGAAAATAAGCAGGATACCATTTACAGATTGTACAGGTGACATGGTGCATTGGCTGGTAACCTTAATTGTGATTAGCATATTTTAGTTGGGCTTAGCTATTTGTTGTGCTTAAGCAGATCTATGCAATTTTGGTCCCAGTATATTTTAGGCCAATATTACATGCGTCCTGTATTAACTGTGTTTTCCGCCATTATAGGACACTTTTATACGCTCGTTTCTTAGATTCAAATGTTTGTATTGATTTCTAATCAATGGGGGCATTTCAGAGGAAATACAAATCACAGGATACTACCACCAATACCTTCTATATAACAAGAAAGCTTTTGGATAGAAAATTACACACATTTTTTAAACCAAAATATTACCTAATATCTCTAAGTAACTTGCTTTAAAGGACACAAGTGTCAAGACCTGGGCTTGCACACACACTCTGATGACCAGAAACACAACCGAATCTGACACTAAACTTAGGTTTCCATTTTTTTGCTCAAAGTTTTCCAGTATTTTAATTTCATCCATGCATCTTTTTTTCAGGAGCTGCTGCTATGTATTTGGCTGAGAATTCTGGATCTTCGCCTGCAGATGTGAAGACTGCCCTCTTGGATAATGCAACTAAAGACATTGTCGTAGACTCGCATGGTAGCCCCAACAAGCTTCTCTATGTTAACGTAAGTTTTGTAAAAAAAACAAAAACATGGGCCATATTTAACGCCATTCTTCGCTGTACACGATTAAACACTAAAGAGTCAGAATTGACCAGATCCCGGGTCAGGGGGGGGGGGGGGGCTGACCTATTTCTGGGTTATGTTGACCCGGAAACTGGTATTTTAAAATGTGTTCAAACTCTGATTCTGTGTCAGTTTGTCCCATTTCTGGGTCTCAAACTGGTCATGCTCCATGGCAGCCGGCATCCGGGTCAACTCTGACCAGGTCATTTTTTCTGTTTTGTGACGAGGTGAAAGAGCCACAACATTTTGAACAAAGGCATTTTTTAAGGTAAGACTTATAAACAGAAGAACACAATATTATTTTGCAAATGTGTAGCCATTGTGTAAACGAAAAATATACATGTTTATTTGCTTGATTATTGTTTATCTGTTTGCATTACAGTTTATTAATGCATCATAGTGGAGTATACAATCACCCCTGAGCATCGCAGAAGTGGAATAACCCGAAACCAACCCCGGATGAAACGACTTCCTATAGTTGTTACAATCTGGGCCTAATTTCTTAGAGCTGCTTAAGCAGAAAAAAATGCTTAACGATTTCCTGCTGAGCAGAAATAAGCAGGACACCAGTCACAAATTGTACAAGTGACATGGTAGTTTGGCTAGTAACCTTATTCTGGTAAGCGCACTTTTGTTGTGCTAAGCAACTGTTTATGCTTAAGCAGCTCTATGAAATTTGGGCCTGGATACACTCATACGATAACTCACAGACGGAATTGATATTAGTCTCATCGCCATGGGACCAGATTGACTCAAATTGAGTAAATACATACATCCAAACGTAAATAAAGAAACGGAAGAGGAGAGCGGGGAAAGGGCAGGGGCACATTAGTGCTGTAGGACATAACCGTACAGAGTGCCACGGATGTTTTGCTATTGGGAAGCCAATCCGCACTGTAGCCACCCTCTCCTTCTAAACGTTCAGAGTTTAATTGCATTATGGACACAAGCTTTTAAAATGTTTACCTATGATAAACGATGATTTTTTACGCAACTTCTAAAAGTTGTTGGCAACAAACTATATTTCTGCGTGAATTATGAATCCTCATATACTTGAAAACGAACTCTCCAGGACAATCCGTTGGTTGCGTGCTGTGTACTATGATCTTCCCCATCAGTTTAGATAAAGTAAAATTGTTTTGTTAATTTGAAATTAAACCCAAATAAATAAACTCAACCATAAAGAACCTTCAGAAATTTCCATCAATAAAGTGTTACAACATTTAGTTCAAGAAACCTACTGGCGATTGCTTTACATAATTGGCGTAGACTGATAAGGTTCATGACTGGTAAGGTCCATGAAACTTTTTTACAAGTACTTGTAGTTGACGATTCAGACTATCTTCGTGATTTGCAAAACATTATTGATCTTCAAATGATTACCACCAACTACATGTACCAAAATCAGTTCTGTTCCCAAATAAGGCTTGGTGTGGCAACATTTTCGAGTGTTTTAGAAATTGTTTAAGTGTTTTGTAAATATAATCAAATCTCATAACGATTTTAAGACTGCGTACAAATAAAGATAAAATAATGAAGCATTATCCTGACAAATGTTTACATTTATTTTAACTTCGCTCGGGTTAATTGGTGTGTAAAGTTTGTCTGCAATCCTCATCCCCCGCCTGGAAAATAATCCCAAGTTTTACTAAGCTTGGTTAAGACTCCCTCTTCATGTTGCTTTAGTTACTTTTTGTTTTTTGCTCCACCTAAGGTTGCAAAGTTAACTTAAATGATTACAACTTTGTTTGTTTTAACCACTGACGTTGCACAACTTCCATGCTGCTTCAAATTACTGATAAAATGTGTTTTTAGCTTGAATCAGTACTTATATGGCCCTCGGGAAACCACCACCACAAAAAGGGAATGTGCAACTAAATCAGTTACAAGAGTTGATGAACTATTCTTTTGGCCGGAATAATTGTTCTTTGAACAAAACAAAGAGACTCTTCCAGTACTTGTTGTGCTGGGGTGGGGTGGGGTGGGGTTACTTGGCGCCCTTTCGAAAATTCATACAGTCTTGCTGATCAAAAATTTAAGAATTGTTAACAAGTTTACAGTCGTGTTTTTTTACTGGTTTAATAATTTTTTTAAAATTTGTACATATATGTTCTTTAACATTAATAATTGAATACATTTTGTGTTTAATTTATTGCTTATTATTCAATAATTTGACAATTAATTTTGAACATCCTTGCCTTCGTAAAGTGTCTAGTGCACATTTACTGTGTTGTCTCCATTTTGACCAGCTTTCCTTTTATCGTTTTGACTTGATGTACAAATGGTCTGCAACTCAGCCATTGGCTGTCGTGGGTATATTTTGATGTTTAAACCTACAATGACATGAAATGAAATGAAAAAAAATATATTTATTTTATTTTAACTTCTTGGGCATAAAATACACTTACATCCGAAGACTTAAGATAAAATAAATAAATAAATGTCCCCCTTTTCTTAAATCTTAGAATTACAACATAACTAGTTAATTTTAACATTGTTTGTGTGTGTTTGATTTAGAATTTTTACTGAAGGATATTTTATAACATTGTAATGTAAGCCTATTTATTTTAGTTTGTTCAAGATTTCAAAGTTTCTTCTAACGTAAAGTGCATTGAGGATTCTATGGTTCATATGCGTTTTATAAACGCTGTTTATTATTAATACGTTTTAATTGCAAAACAATGTTAACCCAATTAAAAAGTTCCTTTACATTCACCACATACACTTACATATTATGAGAAATGTAAGACAGATTGCCACCTGTTAATGACTGAAAACAATAAATAACGGAATCTTTGCCCTAGACAACGATTTTGATAAAACCAACAGGATCACCACAGGAGGTATAAAGACAGACAGACACATATACAATCATCACTCATAAGGTAAGTTTCTAACTCTCATGCATTTCAAGAGGAGTACATTTAAACATTATTTTAGTGTTTTCATAGTTTTCACATAATGTTATAATTTATTTTTTTCATCAATAATGGCGATCATTGAACAATATTGATAAGTATAAACATGTTTTTGCGTTGCGAAATGTACCAATAATGGTATCGGTCGAGCTTAATTGACCGTTATTCAGTTAGATAGCCTAATTTTTTTCATCTATTTAAAGAATCACACTTGTGTTTATAAGATCCGATCTAGAATACTTCTTAAGTATATCATATAGTTAACTTAAAGCTTAAGTGACTTGCCTTTAGGTTTTGCAAACGAAGTCCCCAGTCTGTCCAAACCATGCATCAAGATCTCTTTTGTTAAACCTTTTAGGTTAATGGCGGACACACACACAAGTAGATGAACTTAGACGTCAGAAGATCACAAGCTATAGGGTTTAAGACTGATTTTGAAACTATACTTTGAATTTTGTTGTTGTCGCAAAAAGCCATGAAGCTGATATTGGTACTATGCCTGTGTGTGGCCGTAGCATACGGCGGACTGGCCCCGCTCCGCCTCGCTAAAACACGGGGCGTTCCGAGCAGCTATCTCGTCAAGATAAAGGTAAACAGACTCAAGTCATTTTGTCTTTCACTTTTGTGATGTTTTTTTGTACGTTCAGACGCAACAACTCAATTGTATCCAATTATAATCGCCTGCGTTACGGTTGTATAGCAGGCAACATTTGTCTGATCGGTTATCAAACGCATTCCGAAGGGATGGTATGCGAGGAATAAAAGAAGGTATTTGGAAAATTGCTTTTGGAAGAATGTGCAGAAGGTCGTAGTTGGTCATTCTAGCTTGCGACTTCGGTTCAGTTTAGAACACAGTGGAAGGTGTTTGAAAAATATCAGAAAAATTTGGTTAATATATAATAAGCAAAGGGGTACAATTTGCGGGCAGCCACGTGGATTTCCAGAGTTTTTTGCTCATTGAGTTTTATTTCTGGTTTTTAATCCTGTGGGACATTTTTAGTTGCTGAAAAAGTAACGAGCAACAAGTTATGGATTGAATGTTTGTAGATACGTTATACAAATGACAGTCAAAGTGAAGAAATATTAAGTACCAGCTCCAACTGGCAGGTGGACGAGCCTCGAGGCAAACCATACCCCCTCCATGCAAGCCATAGCCTTAAAAAAACCAACACCCTTTGGTGTGTAAACAAATTTGTATAATTTCTTGCAACTCCAATTGATAATGGATCTCCAACTTAAGAAAGGAACCAAACGCTCATCGGTAAAACATTCGACTACGAACACATACAAGAGCCATCGTGATGACCAGCACACGCGCCTTTGGACGACAGACCACGAGGGTGTGTGCCAGATGGGTTTTAAGCAGCGAAAAGCAATCAATTACGTAAAAAACATTCCTACTATTACTGGGGAGATTGGGTGTATAATCAGTGAATTTAATTAAATTATTACATCACACTTCAGATTAAGAATTTGCTTTACCATTATTGACACTTTGACTTTCTTTTATATAAAGACAACTACAACTTCCGTCTGAGACAAAAGTTAGTCTTTGTGGATTCCTCGTTGTAAATCTGTAAATTTCCACGATTATGTGCAATTTTAAACATGTTATTAGAAATGAAGTCGAATAGATGTTCTATATACAAATAGTGAATTTGAAACACTTTTGAGTGTAAGCTTGTTGCAAGACGTTCTACGTTGCTGTACGTAAAACCATGCACACTCACAAGGGCGAATATTTCTAATCGAGTGATAAGGAACAACAACTTCTTGCACCAAGACTACGTATAGAGTGTAACCACTGCTTCGCTTTTCCTGCAGGATAAATCACTAGTGGACAATGTTGAAAGTGAGATTGTGAACCGGTTCCATAAGGCGCGGATGCCGACACCTAAAGTCAAGAACCTCCGCCAGTTTATTCCTGTTCTCACCCTACGTATTCCTCCGCACCTTATTGACGAGGTGAGTCAACTTAGCAAAATATTGACAAATTCAATAAATTAAAAAAACATCTTCAATTGAGCGTTGTCCGTCATTAGAGTAGCCCTACAATGAAATCGTTAAAATTTATATCACTACTGAAATGTGATCTTTGTCATGAATAGTGCGCAATAATGCAATGCCACACTTGTCGTGATTATCGGATAGGCTATTATGATTGCCACAATCTATTGTCTTAAATCTATGTGCAAATAAAAGGAATTTTCGCTCGGCCCCTACCAGTCTCATCCAAGGCTGATGGGCATGTACAAATTCTTGTTCAGGATGTAGTGACGCATAATTGGAATGGTTGTACTATCGATCGTCTCGATACACACAATAACAACCTACATGTACATGTAATAAAGCCTGACTGCTCCTTGGATAATGTAAACCATCTTTTTAAACCAAAGCTGCAAGACGACTGTTGCGATCGAGCCCCGTTTTTAGCACAGTGCACATTATGACAATAATTAATTACAATTGATTTACCCAATAGAGCTACATCATTATTGATAACTGAACCTTTCGTAATCAGGAAGAGGTGCCGGGGTTAATAGGTCCGGGAATGGTCCAGTGCGCATGTGCATACGTCAGTGCATCACAGCGTCTTTGGATGAGGCGCTGGAACGGAGCGAATATGGAATGAAGCCAATGAACTAAATTATCTGCTAGAGGGCGGGCTGCACAATCATCGGGGAGAGCGCAAGCTCTAGGTCCTGTTGATTGCTTGTAAGGCTACATTATTCAGATTGTCACTTTTAAATCGCGCATAATTTTTTTTAATTTTAAATAGTTTTACTACATACACTCGTGTACTACTAAAGTGTGCTTCAGTGAAACTTAGTTTCACTTGAATTTATTAGTTTACTCAAGAAATCACCAGACGTGAAAGAGCAAACCCAAGATCGACGACATGATTTCAGCTACAACTTATCGATATTGGTTGTGGTTGTGGGTTCGAATCCGGCCAAGCTCACGGCTGATTTCACAATGAGTAGAGTATTGCTGTCTAGTTACCGAATCACAATTGTGCAATTCATAATCATAGACAATAAACCAATGGGTGTATATTAATGAGAGATTGGATGTTTCCAGGTTAGTGTTTATATCCCCTTGTGTGAGCTTTGCCGAGTAACTGTTGGAAACATCATCTAAAAAAACAAAACAAACCCCCACAAAAAACAAAAACAACAACAAACAAACAAACAAACAAACAAACAAACAAACAAACAAACAAACAAACAAACAAACAAACAAACAAACAAACAAACAAACACCCCAACAAACAAACAAACAAACACCCCAACAAACAAACAAACAAACAAACAAACAAACAAACAAACAAACAAACAAACAAACAAACAAACATAAATGTGTCTACATGTTCCCAACCAATAGGTGCGTTCCCTTGATGGCGTGGAGTTTATCGAACAGGACAGCCTGGGTGAGCTTTTCAGTGAGCAGGCCTATTCACCATCTTGGGGAGTTGATAGGATCGACCAACGGACCGGGACGGATGGTTATTATACATACAACAAGGATGGTAGGTTAACGAGATATTAGCTCTCTCCAAACCAAACTTGCAAGATGAATAAAACAAATTTCGAACTTGAACAATAACAAACACACCGCATCTGTCACCCACTGGCCCAAAAGAGCAAATCCATAGCCATACGCTTACCACAAATTACATCATGAAAAGATAATTATTTCTGCTAAGGTTGACATTTAGATACCAATAATTGATCATTATTTTTTTTAACCACGACATAACTACTCTATTGCCTCGTTACTCAGTTGAATCATTTTATTTGTATCTAATGAAAGTCCAGGGTAAGGGAGTCGACATCTACGTGGTCGACAGTGGCGTCCAAGTCGATCACGCCGATTTTGGCGGTCGAGCGTCGCTTATGTTCGGGGGTCCGGATATGCTTGGACACGGTACTCACTGCGCTGGTACGGCTGCTGGTGGCATCTATGGGGTGGCACGTGAAGCAACTATTCACAGTGTACGCATTTGTCTCAACCCTTATACTTGCTCTAAGATGATGCTACTCGATGGTAGGTATCACTCGGTATGAACCCCAAAACACTGTAGGGTATTGTGGTATTACATGCAATGTGGATTTTCATTACGGTCACTTATTGCTTTCACGAAATGGAACAGGAAAGTTCCCCTTGTGGTTTGTTGCTTGATATTTGAAGCCGCTTTCCATGTTGTATCGTAAATTTGGGTCACGGTGACTCCTGGCTATTTGGCAGTTACAAATGGCTTCTGATTGGCAACCCCTAACAAAGATATTGACAAAATAGTGAGATCGCCAACATAAAGGCTAGATAGCTCAGTTGGTAGAGCGCCGGCGGTCTGGAGGTCGCAGGTTCAAGTCCCGTTCTCGTCAATGTTTCTTTGTTCAACCCAAAATTAATTTGTTCAAGAAAACAATATTATAATGTGACTATGCGTCTCAAAGTGCAGAAGGCTCATGATGGGGATCGCCAGAGAGATCCAAAGTACCTCACAAAACACTTCCAATTGCAATTAATTATGGTGCTTTCTACGATTAACAATGGCCAGTACATAGTTGCTTGCAACTAGTGCATGTACATTTCTAATGTAAAAGAAATTCTTGCAGCTAAAACATGGACTTATGGTGAACCGACCCAAATGTTTCGAGGCAGTAAGCTAATTACATGAACCAGCTTCCATGCGGAAGCACGTTCGCGTCTTTGACGTCACCTGGAGACCACAACAGTAATTATGCGTATGTGAAACTCCCATCCGCGTTAAGACCCGTCTTTACATCAGTCTGGCGTCTATTCTCAGTGTCACAAATACCCACAGATTACATTGTAAAAGTTCAGGGGCCGATTTCACAAAGCACTAAGATTCATCTTAAGATGAGTTGTCAGTATCACCATAGTGACTTGTATTGTGACATCACACTTTGCTTAGCGATTAAGATTGATTCGCAGTTAAGATCAATCTTAACTCTTTGTGAAATCGAGCCCAGGTCCTGTATCCTTCTTTGTCATTTTGTGTTACTTAATATTTTGAACGTGTATTTTTGGTGTTCAAGGTTTGTACGAGATCTACATTCACGGATTCAACAGAGTAAAGGGAGTGGTGTCCATGTCCATAGGGTACCAGGCGTCTGAGATTGTTGATGGTGGAGTGCAGCACCTATGGGACAGCGGGTTCACGGTGTCTGCCGCTGCTGGGAACTACAACGCCGACGCCTGCCTGCTATCACCGCAGCGTATAAAAGACGTAAGAACAGATCGTGTGCAAATGGCGTCGCTTGAGGGCGCCCTTTCATTAGTCCATTAATTTTGACATCACGGTTTTGGCTCTGGCTCCATTTTGGCAATTAACTTTGGGAACGTGGCTTCTAATAGGCGGACGGGGCATATCAGAACCGTGGTGTCTGCCAAAGTCATAAAGGTCAAATGAGGTTGTCCGTATATTGGCCCCTTCTACACTAAAACAAAAATCCCGGGCCGAAATCGACTTGGACTCCGGTTCCCAGGGGGCAGGACCCATTTCCGGGTCAGGCTGAACCGGAAGTGGTTAAAATGGGATTATAACTCGGATTCTTTGTCATTTTGACACAGACTCCGGGTCACAATGGCCCAGAAATGGGTCAGGCCCAACGAGACCAGGACCCTGTTCAATATCGACCCGGAAGATTCAAGTGTGTGTGCGTGTCACGTGTGTGTTTGTGGGCCCTCACACACGCCAGCCAACTTGCGGTAGACTGGTCCCCTGTCTTTATCCGCAAGGATAAAGACAGCCACTGGTTTTACAGACCCAATGATTTCATTGGATACAACGATTTCATTGGATAAACGTGCTGTGACGTAAGCTTTGCATATCTGTGTTATGATTGGTCGAGGTTACGAGGTGATGTAGTTTGTCAGCTTGCACTTTCGATCGCTGCTGCATGCAACTAGCGTCATGTAGTGTTGTTTTATTTACTATGTTCACTGTAATGTGAACATGTACGTGTGAATTGACTGCGAGTCTTCGTGTGAAATGAATGCTAGGTCAAAGGTACGTCTGCCAACATCCGGTCCGGCAGGTATCTGGCATTATTCACGGGCCTCGAAGTGTGACGTCAGATGTTCGGGCTAACTTGCGGGGTACTTTTAACAATGGAACAATGAAACCCCACAAGGGTTTTCTTCGTTACAGTCGTGGTGCTCCAACACAGACCAGTACGTTTTTTCCGTACTGCAATCATCAATCACAGGGTATAGGTTCATATTTTAGAAAATATGGTAACACCGGGTTGTCGATTTTGTTTGACACCACAGACAATCACAGCGGGGGCTACAGACGAAAATGACAACCGAGCAAGCTTCTCAAGTTACGGGCAATGTGTCGACCTGTTCGCGCCCGGAGTGAACATTTTGAGTACAAAGTGGAGCGAAGACAGCAACACTGCAACTGAACTTCAGTCAGGTACCTCGATGTCGTGCCCTCACGTATCAGGTAAATGGAGTTGTGAACTGTTTCAAATGTTGAATACAAAGGTCTTCCTAATAAATTATTAATTTCTTTTATTTGTATTCGTTACAAAACCTGTATTTACATTCAATTTGGTTGCCAATGGCCAAAGTGCATTGAAATCACAATGAAGAACAGAAACAAAGGAAGAATAATTCAGTCGTATAGTGAAGAAAAAAAGAAAAAAAGTGTTCGTTTTGATGATCTATGAATTAAGTTATGAATAGTTTTAGCTGTTGCAAACTGCTTACAAACCAAAAGGACCTATGGTATAAATGAAAAAAAAAGAAAAAAGTTAGCGGCCTGACGTTTCGACCCTATTAGAGTCTTTCTCGAAGGCTAAATGACAAGACTACAGACATAAACAGGTATACTGATGCAACAAAAGCAGTCAAGTGGAAATAGATGATAGAGATGGAAGCACACAGAGAAAGCAGGGGGCTGAACAGAGAGGAGGGCAACAAAAGGGGTTGGGGAATTAAGTTATGAATAAGGTTTCATTCTGCATATGACAGAATCAACCCAGTGTAGTATGACGTTTTCCATGCTACTTGGTTAGCTCTCAATATAGGGAACTTGGATTTAAATATTTTTTTCACCGTTTTTTTTTGACGGAGTAAACAAAATTTGTTTTCAAACGGCCTGTTGACACTAGTCCAGTGGCTTCACCGAAGGAAACACAATGATTCAAAAACGTAAGCATTTTGAAAAAACGAATTTACAAAAAAAAAAAAAAAAATCAAAAGCGAATCTATTATCTTATTTATCACAGGTGCAGCTGCTCTGTACATCGGCAAACAAAATAACCCAAAGCTAACACCCCAAGAAGTAAAAGATGAAATTCTTCGAGCAGCAACCAAAGACGTCGTGAAGGACCCCCAGGGGTCTCCTAACAAGCTTCTCTATGTCAATGTAAGTCGTATAGATTCTCCCCAACCCCACTCTGCACTCTTAATTAATTTTGAAACAGTTTCCATTGTGGGTAGCTGTGATTTAGATTTTGTGAAATCGTAATACTCCGAGGTCTGAAGCTTTATCTCATTATTATCGGGTATATTACCCCTCCAAAGAATGGAACAGTCTTGCTTTTTTTTTCCTCCTCAGGCTGTTTTTATGAACTTTTAATGACGACCTACTTGATTGCCCTTAACCTTTCAAACCCCACATCGAGACCTTTATTGGCCTCAATGACCCTTACCCCCAACAAGCCCTGGATATAAGGATGCTTGATTGTTGTATCGATTGTTTTATTGGCCCCATGCGGCTAAGATTATATTTACACACAGAAGCTCCCATTAGAGCTGAGGCATGCATTTGCAATGTGATTTTCGGGGTGAACAAATATTAACCTATCAGTGCATGGTACAATGGTGGAATTCCTGAAAAACCTAGTTATTTTTCTTTACTATTCATGGGCGGAGTAACGTTTTTTTAAAGCATAAACCTGCTTTGGCAACAGCTAACAAACCTCGGTTAAATCATTCCAATAACAAACATAAACATTTGTTATTTTTCAAAAACCTTTTAATTGTTTTGCCTGCAACTGTTCCAGTTACAGGCTGTTGCAGTGGTGCCGAAAAAATTTCCTTGTCGAAAGAAGTATTAAACTCTCAAGGGGACAACTGAGACATTTAATTTCAGTTTTTGGTAAAAAACCAGGGGTCAGAAATAGGTTTGCTCAAAAGAAATTGGATATCGGCAGTTGTGCCATTTCATCTTCATAAAACCGTTTTTTTTCCCCACGAAATTTGATTCATTAGATCATTCACTTCGTAAATGAAGTAGATGGGATTCGAACTGTAACGTTATGTACCAAGCTGCGAGAAAGGGGGAACATCGAGTAAGTGATTCAAGAAACGCATTGACTGAGGCCGTAGGTTTCCCTTACAGTTACCAAAATGACCATTGATTCTTTTGGGCTGCAACATTGTTCATGTATTCTCTGTTCTTTTGCAGTATTGAAAGCAACTCAGTGCTCAGGAAGATGCGCCGCTCTACAACTGAATGAAATGGTCCGATTTTTAGGATTGCAAGAATTATTGAGAGGTGAAATATTCATTAGTTTAACTTAAGTAAAATGATGTAATCGGCTTATTTTGGTAAAGTTGTTTTAAACGGATTTTGTGATTCATTGAATTTGTAATGAAATAATGGTCTGAATTCACAATGATTGGATAATTTGAATGAATCAGTGGAGTTAGATTCACGGATTTAAAAGAATGTTTCGCCCTCTTTTTGTCTAGAGATTATGGTTAGTAGACTGCAATGTTATAATAAAAAACAGACATAAGAGGAAACAGTACATAAAAAGAAATCCCCTTTCAATGCAAGAAAAACAATCACAAAGTGAAAAGCGGATTCTCTTTGTGCATTTTTGATGTCCTCACGTGTAAAAAACAGGAGGAAGAAAACCCTAAATTAATGACGCCCTCTGTAGTATCATATGTCAGTTGTTTTAGTTGAAACAACATTTTAGTTTAAAGTATTGGTTTAGTTGAAACAAAGAGCAAGATTAAGACCTAGAACAAGGTTAGGACAACGACTAACTAAATATTAGGACTACGGTTAAGATAACGACAAAGACTAAGACCACGAAAAAGATGAGGACAAAGACCAAGACCAAGATTAAGGCTAAGAAGATGATAAGGACAAAGACTAAATATAAAGATTACGACCGAGAACAAGTCTCTGCGACCAATAAGACTGCCAGTCTAAAGAGTCTTAGGCTGTTTCCGCATTGATGTCTTCGGCTGTGGCTATTATTGCCGGAACATGTAATAATCCTATTCCTCAACGTTGTGGTTGCAGCCAGCAGCTACAGCCGTAGCCCAAGTCGCTTGATGCGTACGTGACCTTAAGACCAGGCTACGTCAAAATAATGGTAGGATCAGGACAGGTCTAGTGCGGATTATGTTATATGCATGCAAAAAGGTTTCAACAGATTTTCTTAGAACAAAAAGAAGATTATTGACTGTCAACGTAGTTTATGTCCAGAAACGACATACGAGCCCATACCGATGATTCATGGCTTTTGAGCCTCCCAAAATCTTACCCAAGTTTTCTTCAAGATTTTCTTTCTCCATGGACAAGTTAACTGAAGTATGCATTTAGTGGAATAGGGTTTGCAATAATTATACAAATTACAATTGAAGTAATAAAGAGAAGAAAGTAACTGCAGTATTGCTTCTCGAAGGCGTCTAATTACGACAGACACATAGAGTGTACAGTGTACAATGGTGTAAAAACTCATTTATTGATGATTATTGAGTTCCGCCGCAAAACAAAACAATAAATAATCAAATACCCAATGGTTCTGAGTTGTCACTTGTTCTGTTGAACATTGAACGGTACATTAAACGGCAATACAGGTGGCGGCCATGTTTTACACACCTGTGTGTATGCGTGTAATATAGGCTAGTTACAAAAGTCACAGTACTCACACACAATCTTCACTCAAAAACAAGACCACTGACATTGAAAGCTCACAAAATCACCAAACACATGATTAGATTCATTAGTAACAAATTGCAGCCAAAAACAGGAAGCTTGGATGGCAAGATGAAGACAATTAAAAGCACGGATTTAAAACAAAAATTGACGAGCAACATCAAAATGGATGCAGCTAAACGAACAGCGCCCTCTATTGTATCTTTTTTAAGGACCCTAACCATTATACTAGTTTTGAAGGTAAAATCTCATTACAATACGCATCGTGCTACTTAAAAATTAATATTATTTTAATGATGAACTTCATTAATTTATTTCTGGGAGATATAACTTCTGTTTCAACAATAATGTTTACTTTCGAATGATCAAAATCAGCTAAAAACAAGATACAAATCTTAGTCATAAGGACAGAGCCATTAATAGCGTTCATGATAAAATGACCAAGACGTCCATCTCGGTCACCGTGTGCTTATTCTGTTGTTGTACACCGCACTTGACCAATAGGGGCATTTCACTATACCGCGAAACTCCCGTACCAGACAAGATGAGCTGATGCTGATTACAGTGGGAGTAATCATAATCAACAAAATGTGCAATGTTTACATCTACTGTTTATTTAATATAGCTTTTCGTGAAGTAGCCATGGCAATTCTTTTATAGAGGGTACTGATGTAAAAGGTTAATTGCACCAATGAATATCGTAATGCAAACCCGTTTCAAAGTTTCATATCATTCACAACTGAAATGACAGTAAAAATGTATCCCGTGACAAACCCGTGACAAAGTTTCATATCAATCACAACTGAAATGACAGTAAAAAGAATCTTGTATTCGTGTCAAACTTCATGCTGGATTCGGCACTGGCTATGACCGGAAAACCAAAAAGTCGATTTTGTCATCGATGCCGTGGCCGTAGCCAAAGTCTCTTGGTTCGGACGTGGCTTCGGTTTGGTGCTCATAGCTCCCTCAGCGGCCGTGGGTGGTTCAATCACCAGTAAGGTCTTGTACGAAGACCATTACAATTGTGTTGACTGCTTGATATTCGTTTGAAACAATCGTAAAGATAGATACAAAAAGGTCAGTGGTTAGCTCCGATAGGTGGGTTCTTGCTCACACATAACGGTGTCATATTATTACACTTGGTTGGTTGGAACCCGGATACGGGAGTGTCGATCCTGTCGACGTTTCGTGAGTTCGATCACTGAGGTCAGCAGGAACGCCACCAGAAACATTGCGCCCCCTGTTAGGAACGGGACCACGTAGTTACCCGTAGCATCGTAAATTCTCCCTGTGAAATAATGGAAAGATAACTGTTTTTATTACACATTGAGTGTGTCAACAGAAGCGGTTTGGCTTTGGCTTTGGCTTTGCATGTCTCTGTGGCTGTGGCTACATTACATCGTCTTGTGTGACAACGATGACAACGATGACAAAGATAACACAGATGACAAAGAAGACGATGACAAAGATAACAACGATGACAAAGATGGCAAAGATGACAAAGATGACAAAGATGACAACGATGACAACGAGGACAAAGAGGACAAAGATGCCAAAGATGACAAAGATGACAAAGATGACAAAGATGACAACGATGACGAGGACAAATATGACAACGATGACAAAGATGACAAAGATGACAACGATGACAAAGATGACAACGATGACAAAGATAGCAAAGATGACAAAGATGACAAAAATGACAAAGATGACAAAGATGAAAATAAGGACAAAGAGGCCAAATCATTGTAACCAACCCGAGGCTGGATGAACAGAAAATTAGCCTTGTTCCTTTTCTGTGAAATGATTATTAGCATTAATTAGTGCTATTGGATACAGGGAAAAAGACCAAGATGGTGGCAGCGTATTAAACGTCCATTGGGCTCACTGGACTCAGCGAATGGACGCTCAAGTTAACTATCGACTTAATCATCAACAAAATTTAGAGAAAATGTTTTTTTACCTGCAACTACTGACCCGATTCCGTTGAATATAAATGCCGTTGCCCAAATCAAACTAAGCGCTACCGGCACGTGGGAAGGATCCACCAACTTTCTCATATTAGCAATAAACAGAGGACCAGCGACTCCAGTCAACGCTCCGCAAACCACCACGTAACCAACCAAGAATATATAACTATTAGATACGGGGTTCAATGAAGTTGCAATTGCACTTCCAAGTAACACAAGCAGGTGAAGTTGGTAGCAACTGATGTAGTTCCTATCGACGAACCAACCGTGTCCTAATCTGGTCACCATGGAAACAACTGCATAAACAAAGAGGAGCATGCTGCTGTGGTTATCAGACCATCCCGCGTCCTTGGCACGCGCCGGTAGATGAGACATGTTGATGAAGAAACCTATTGAGAAAGCACAGCTAGCCAGTAGTAACAATATAGCTTGGATGTTGGTGAAGACATATAAGAATCTCAGAGATGTTGGGAGGATGCTGTCTTTCGTATGGTCCCGGTGATGATACGCCTTAACGTTCCCGTTTGCTTCGATGGTCTTGAGAGGTCGAAAGAGGGCGCAGGCAGCTACACCATTTAACTGCAGGGCTCCAGTGACGAACATTGCACCTCTCCAACCATAGTTATCAATCAGGAGGCGAAACAGAGGTGGGAAGGTCATCTGTCCTACGCTGATACCCAAGAAGGATATGCCATTTGCAAATGCATATCTTTTGTCGAAGTACTGCGCAAGTATGACTGCTCCCGGTGTCAACGTCATAACAACGCCACAACCTTTACACCAGAGAGAATAGTAATATTAGCTATAATAAAAAGATACTAAAGCATTTTTCCGAAAAAGGGTTATTTATTAATCTATCCTCTTGTTTCAATAAACTAACTATGCAACCAATCATTGATTTTTGTTTAGCAAAGTCGGTGGTCATGTTTGAATGAAAACAAAGAGTTGAAGACGGGTTTGTTCTGTCAAAGTTTTCCATGCACGTTCAATTTGGACTTAGCTCGACACCTGCAGTTGAAATATGCGATGGTGAATGTGATTGATTACATTTCCTCGACTTTGACACTTGTATTGACTTTTAAACTTAATTCTCAGGAGCACGGGTACTGGAATGAACTTGATGAATAGTGAGCTTTAAGTTTGAAGCAAGTCAAGCCCTTTGAAGTGGGACCATAACCATGTATTATCGATAGGGGGCGAACTCCACTTACCAGACAAGGCGTTGCAAATGTACAACTGCCACATGTCCTTGGTGAGCGAGCCGAGTATCGTTGCTGACCCGCTGAGAAGAGCTCCAGTCATAGCCACTCGTCTGATGCCAAGACGAGACGCAACAACACCAATGAAAACACCTGGCATAATATGTAACAAAATAAGGAATGCTTGAAATAGAAACGGGCCCGTCGATTAACTACCTATTCCTTCTTTTAGGCTGATTTATCACCTAAGACGAGGCCGTCCAAACCTCCATTATGTACAATCAAGAGAAATCTGATATAGCCTGAACATCTGACGTCACACTTCGAGGCTCGTGTATAACGCCAGATACCTGCCAGATAGGATGTTGGCAGATGTACCTTTGACCTCGCATTCATTTCACACGGAGATTCGCAGTAAAATCACACGAACATGTACTCTTAAAAACAACACGACATGATGTACACAACATTATGCACACGTTGCAAGCAAACGACTGGAAGTGCAAGCTGACAAACTACATTACCTCGACCAATCATAACACAGATATCGAAAGCTTACGTCACAGCACGTTTACCAATGAAATAATTGTACCCAATCCAATCATCGGGCCAGTAAGACCAGTGCCTGTCTTTATCCTTTCGGATAAGGACAGGGGAATAGTCTAAATCT
Source organism: Pisaster brevispinus (assembly GCA_023634235.1). Taxonomy (NCBI): domain Eukaryota; kingdom Metazoa; phylum Echinodermata; class Asteroidea; order Forcipulatida; family Asteriidae; genus Pisaster; species Pisaster brevispinus. The sequence goes on from JAMKCF010000007.1 coordinate 2,015,823, forward strand.
GATACGAAGGAAAATGTGGAACTTTTGGGACGCTAGGTGGCAGCAGACTTATCAGGTAAAAATCCATGTTTTCGGTAAGGTGCGCATGCTCAGAACAACGTAAACAATGGAAATTTACCTGGTAAGTCTGCTGCCACATAGCGTTCCAAAAATCTCCCATTGACACAAAGTCATCCCTGAGCAACCAAAAGAGCAGACTGAGAGCTTCTGTCAAGTAAAGGAAACAGTCGTCGTATCTACTCGACTGACGGCATATGGTGATGCACTCTAACCCAATCGGGTCAGAATCTCTGACCCATTTCTAGGTCAAAGGTGACCTGGAATCCACGGCGTTAAAATGTCCGAGAAATGGGTCAAACTAACGCAGAAATTGAAGTAAAATTTCAATTTTTTTTACCAGTTTCTTGGTCAGCCTGATCCAAAATGGGTCAGGCGTCTTGAAAGCAAGACTAGAATGCAAAACACAGTTTGGGAAAATTGAGGTACATTGTCAACCCAAGCCGGCTTTGTTCACGTAAATACGGAGGGAACGAAAAAGCATTTCGATGTAACGAAGTAACAAATCGAGGGGATGAGATAATATTTCGAGGGAACGAAATAATTTCAGTATTTGTTTTACCCTTTCATTTTACTTTGTATCTGTCCCTTTAGGGGCTCCGTAGATCTGGTCTCATATTATCACCAGAACCAGACAAGCAAACAAAACTTTGTAATGCTGTTATCACCAGTTAGTACAAGGTTATACATTAAAGGTCGAGAAAGGCTGCTGTATCTGATAAACCGGGGATCAGCGACGGCTCATAGGATGTCACTGTACCCTTTTTTGGTACACCCGATGAGTATTTCATCAAACTAATTGTCATAGATTGTAGGCCCTCAAAATCTCTTGAATAAAAACGTGTTGGGGTCATGCACTACTAATAGATTGTGTAACTATGACAAGTTACCACAACCTGCTTCAACTTTGGAAGAGACTTGATAAATTTAGGCTTTAAAGTTGGTCCTATTTGGTTTGGGAAGTGGATGAGTGCTTGGTGAAAACTGGCAGTAAATCGGTTTGGGAAAAAAATACATTTTGGGGGTGTTTTTTCAGGGGTAAATGGCAAATATTCCAACGGCTAATCTGCCACATATTGAAAAGAAATCTAAAGTTTAGTCGTCCGAAAATATGTTTTATTAGTTTTAAGTGGCTGAGAGACGTTAAATATGTTTTGAGTATTTTTGAACATTTAGCATTTAGGAATGCTGGTCATCTCGCCCTTTCATCCCCCAACATTGACAATCTACTCTATAAATTTAATGCTAAATTTACTACAGGTTTTCCTGGTCGTTGTCGGTCACATTTAGTATTTTTATACAAAAAAGTTGGCTTGAGAAAGTTTTCCTTTTTCCTTTGAACGAAGCGTACGGTTCCTCCAGAACAGTCTGCTGAAATTACTCCTATAATAAGGGTTTGTGCTATACGGGCCACGATTTTTATTTTTATTTTTTTTTTGGGGGGGGAATCCACAAGTGCGCAAGTGTTGTATGTCAAGACTTTAACTTGACAACAATTTTGTTTACAACACAGAATCAAAATGAGAGAAAAAGTTGTTATTGTCGAAAGCTAGTTCAACAAAAATCTTCCTAACATGGTGGACTCATCAAGAAAATAGCCGAATTGAAAAACACAAGACTGCTGGAACCAGTGGCGTAACTAAGGGGGAAGGGGCACGGGGTGGGGGTGAAAATCTGAAGCCAGTGATGTCCATAAAAATGGGGAGGCTATTTCTAGTTTTGAACTTCAGAAACCCTAATAAAATATTTAGCTTTCCACCGAGTATCCACTATAACAAAATAAAAAGGATGAAAAAAATAACGATGTTATCAATATTAATCATTAAATTTAAATGATTGTTTTTTTTATAGTTTGTATGTATTATTTATTTGCAAAAAGAAAAGTCTATAAGTATAATAACAAGTAGGCTAACGATTTTAAAAAATGTTATATCTGTATTTCAGTAATTGCTTGGTATTATATTTGTAAAAAAAAGTCTATACGGTTTATTAAGTATTTGTTGGGTGTTATAATTTACGATAAATTGAGCGACGTTAATAACATCATTGACAATTATGTAAATTTGGGGCATGGAGTTTATTATTTGATGATGTTTTTTACCCCAGCACAAACTAAATATACAGGCTATAAGTAGGCTTTACTCAACATTCCTTTCAACGCAATAATAAGCCATTATATTAGCATATTTCCCTAACTAAATAACATCTAAGGGCGACTTTGCTAGGGGGCGACATTGTCTGGGGGCGACATTGCCATGGACATAACGGTACCGGTATCACCTAATCGCTAAACGTGGATGGATTCTTCGACGTTCTTTTGATCGTGAACATACCGTAACAGGTTTGATTCAGCTGAAACTTTCGCAGTGTGACTTAAAAAAAAATATATATATATATATAAATTTAGCCTACAATCAGCATACGTTGACAAACCCCCCAAACCAAAACAATCTTATGACGATTCTACCTAAAGGCAAGTGGCGAGCAATCTATTCGAGTACCAGTTTTCAAGAGTGTTTGACAATGAGAACTCCGACAAATGAAGGGTATGAGCCGTAGCAGTAGAGCTGACAAATTACTGGCAGACAGTGTTTATGTTTTGCATGATCAACCATGACATGAAAAACAAACTGTCAAAGTTTGGGCTTAATCCGTTGTGTGAGTCGGGATAAAATAGTGAAAAGCCATGAGTTTCAGCATGTAAACACGTGATAGTCCGTAACAACCGAAATCAGCTGTTGCGTTTTTCTAAAAAGGGTTCCAGATAAAATTTTCTCGAATTTGATTAATTTCAGAGGGAAATATTGCACACACAAAAAAGTGGTTCTTGAATGAACTTCCTAATCAGCACTGCTTTCAGACTTAAACTAAGTAAATTATGTAACCCATGTACGCGTACATGTACTTACAAAATGGACTAGCAACCATCCATGGCATACTAAGCAGCCAACTTGTAGCTGTTGCAGTTGAACCAAAGTATTCCTTCCATTCAATGTAGAAGATACCTAGCGTTGTCAAATATCCATAGCCAAGCATGTTAGCGAAATGCGAACCTATGAGGACCATCCAGGCCCAGCCGCGATCATGATAGTCCATGGTGAGGATTGCCAGGCCTGGAGTCAGAACCGGTCTATCTCGGTAAAAGTAACAAAATGGCCCAGTGTCCCTGGTGTTCAGAGTATCGTTTATCTTTGCGCACTCACTGCATTGCTGTTCATTACCATGTCCTTGATAAACCAATGAAATTAATATACCTCCAATACACTGTGTAACAACTCCTTTACGTTTCTCGCTTGATACCAGCGCACCGTTTGTGAGACCAGCGAACATAAATGAGCGTCTGTTCAAACACAACTTTGCTCCCAAATAGCAAACCGTAAAAGTAAAAGATCAGCTGAACATTTATTACCCCCCCACACACAATATTGAAGAATAGGTGGAAAAAAGAAAAAAACCCACACAAACAAAAAACTGGTCCCTGCGAAAAGTGCATTGTAACCGTAATTGATATGGTGGTGGTGGTGGTGGTGGTGTTGGGGGGGGGGGGGGGATTTCTGAAGAAAACGTCTCTGCCATTTTGTTGGAAAATGAAGCAGGCCCCAAAATAAATAGGCAAAATATAATCCCGTAGGCTGTTTCATGTAGGTGTTTGTTACAGAGTGTCTTTTATAATATTTGCCCATACGTATCATTCGTGGCCATTGACCCTCCCCAAAATGTTTCCCAAGTTTGATTTTCTTCCTTCAAGGACAAGTGAAATATGGTTTTCAATAATTACAAAAGTTACAACTGAAGTAATAAAGAGAAGAACGTAACTGCAGTATTGCTTCTCAAAGGCATCTAATTACGACAGACACAGAGTGTACAGTGTACAATGGTGTAAAAACTCATTTATTTATGATTATTGAGTTCCGCCCTTTCGTTTGCCGATATATTGGTACGTCATTAGACCGAGAGGTGTACTACACAAATGAGCCCCAAAACAAAATAATAAATAATCTAATACCCGATGGTTCTGAGTTGTCACTTGTTCTGTTGAACATTGAACGGTACATTGAACGGCAATCCAGTTGGCCATGGTTTACACACCTGTGTGTATGCGTGTAATATAGGCTAGTTACAAAAGTCACAGTACTCACACACAATCTTCACTCAAAAACAAAACCACTGACGTTGAAAGCTCACAAAATCACCAAACACATGATTATAATCACCAGTAACAAATTGCAGCAAAAACAGGAAGCTTGATGGCAAGATGAAGACAGTTAAAATCACGGACAAAACAGAAATTGACGAGCAACCTAAAAAAGCACGCAGCTAAACGAACAGCGCCCTCTATTGTATCTTTTTTAAGGACCCTAACCATTATACTAGTTTTGAAGGTAAAATCTCATTACAATACGCATCGTGCTACTTAAAATAGTAATTTGATGATGAACTTCATTAATTTATTTCTGGGAGATGTAACTTCTGTTTCAACAATAATGTTTACTTTCGAATGATCAAAATCAGCTAAAAACAAGATACAAGTCTTAGTCATAAGGACAGAGCCATTAATAGCGTTCATGATAAAATGACCAAGACGTCCATCTCAGTCACCGTATGCTTATTCTGTTGTTATACACCGCACTTGACCAATAGGGGCATTTCACCATGCCTCGAAACTCCCGTTCCAGATGAGCTGACGCTGATTACAGTGAGAGTAGTCATAATCAACAAAATGTTCAATGTTTACATCTACTGTTTATTTAAAACCCTTATGTGTGGTAGGTCCCCAGAGACCCTTAGATCCATTTAGGTCTGCCAGTGGTGAGTGTGCCCCTCCTGTAGTTATAACATTCTCATATTACATATCCCCATAATTGTTTTGACATTTTCAGTGACTTCCTTGCATGCCCAGTTGTTGTCTAGGATTATTTAAGCCTTAATTGTCTTTTAAAATGAACTTTTAATTAATTTTGGTCTAATTATGTTTAATTAATTTTTTGTTAAGTTTGGTCTAATTAGAGGCAGTTAAATCGTAATTTTGGGGGGGTTGAACAAAGAAAAAAAAAAGAACAAAGAGTTTAAAGTTTAATGTTTGTGTTATATTTTTGTATTAGCCTGATAGATTTTTAACACCCTGTTGACCACACAATACAGCCCTAAACTCCCGGTATTGCAAAAGAATCGAAAAATGGTTCATTACTCACGTACAATATTCGTCCTTTTCGTTAATATTGTCATTGAATAACATATTATTTCAAGTTCGAATGTGATAAGTCCCAAGGGAACAATAAGTACCTCCCGTTAATGGCTACCGTTAATTTTTATGGTGATTATTTTTAATACGGTTAAAATGAACACAATAGCTTTTGAAGGCTTTAACCTGGCATCAATGCCCAGACTGATCCCTAAGGCATTAGTTTTTGATAGTATATTATCAGGATGAAAGAAAACTATACTTTTTGTTACAGATGAGCGTGGTGGTGGTAAAAACTACAGGATGTCATCACCATTAGCGTTAAACAGTTTACAAGTCAACTGTGAAGGGGGGAAATTAAATGATCTGTACAAACGATTCCCATTGACTTGACCATCGCGTACTAAAAACTTCAAGTTTTATGTGATGTTACTTTTTTCTCTCTCCAAACTTCACAAGTTTGTGAACGTTTCTCCTACCGCATGTTACGGTGTATCGCTTGCCTGGAATTAGTAAAAGCATCTGTCTTTTCAACATGATTTGTATTATTATAGTTAAAATAAAACTTAAGTTATTTTGAAAAGTTGTGTTTTTGGACCAACCAAATACTCACACTTTTCAGAGCCATGGTTTTGTACACATACAAAACGCACAATAAATGATGTCATGGTGACGTCGTCCAGGATTTTAGGCCACCAAATAATTCAATAGTATCCCACAAGTATATAATCGAAACAAGTTTGATGAGCGGACGTATACGTTTTGAGATATGGTGGTCTCAAAATTGGCTAATTAAATATTCATGTCATTATAACTTAGTAAACTAATGAATTTAGTTATTAAAGCTTATTACATTTAACCTTAACTTCATGACCTAAGCTTTTATCTGATATATGATCTGACTCTTTTATACTAAGGTTAGATTTGTCAGGCTGTTAAGGTTTAGCATAATAACTACATAATAAGTCTTACATTCAGCCATGCATAATATTTAGCTATCAATAAAGCAGTTTGCTTATCAAGATAATTGGGTCGTGTCTACTATCAAAAAGTAACAAAGATTTCGTGCAAGCGATGAAACAAAGTACTAATGAGTAATTCATTTTATGTACTCACCAAGTCCCCGTATGTTCTTTGACAAAACACAACACCCAACAACCACAATTGTGTGTCCCAGGATACAGTCTGCTTCTACTCTCGTGGTATCGTTGCGTGACTCGCAGTATATAGCCCATACCCATGTAATGCAGGAGATTGGTCCATTCACTCTCTCTTGTGGACAAGATTGCTTCCTTCAAAATCACAAGATAAAGTTCGAAGCATTAAAAACATATACAGTTAAGCAGAAAGAAATGACGACATCAGTCATGGTATTGGTGCGTGAAAATCAAAACAACCTTTTTATTCTATTGAACTTGTGTTAAACACGGATGAATGAGGTAGTTTCTAACACAGTGTTAAACCATAGACCCCCTTGCATATGACGTCACAAGTACACAACTTTACCCTCAATGAGGTCAATGAAGAGCTATCTTTGGCTGAGAGCCGTGCGCAGCGCGTGCACGTTTTTACATTGTTTGACATCAAAGATGGCGGCCAATGCAAGGGGTCAATTGTGTAGAAATGTGTCTTTCAATCCATCGAGCAAGTCCGCACGTTGTATACTCAAACATTATTTGGTGACCGCGTGCAAATCAAATTTCAACGCGCAGACAGGCATTTTGAAATGTAGAACCTATTAAAAATAACTATCGATACGTGTGTACAAAATGTGTACGTGGACCCCCCCCCCAAGTATGCCTCAATAAGGCCTATCGGTCTAACTCTAGGCACCCCGTCGCCGCGGCGATTAGACAGCTAAAAAGGACGAGGGGGAACAAGCGCATCCTGCAAGTGTTGAAAACGAAGCTGTTAATTATACAGACAGGCACACAGTTCGCTGTGTATAAGTTTTTATTCACTGCGTTCGATGAGGTGTAAAGTGCGCCCGCTTGCGTCACAAATATGCCAGGACCATCATTCTGTAAGAGTACGCAGCTTGCCTGAACATCTGACGTCACACTTTGAAACTCGTACAAAACGCCAGATACCAGCCTTGAGCGTCTGGCAGGATCCTGCCAAATATAACTTTAACTTCGCATCCATTCACACGGACAGAAATACACACATTACCTAGCGAATAAAACAACATTACATACATACATTATGCACACGCAGCAGCAGACGATCTAAAGTACAATTAACTGCTAGAGTGGTGACAGACTACGTCACTTCGGAGCAGACCAATCATAACACAGAAATATAAAGTTTACGTCACTGCAAATTTTCCCAAATCATTCCCAAATCAATGGGCCTGTAAGACCAGTGCCTGTCTTTATCCTAGCGGATAAAGACAGGGGACCAGTGGATTTCTCAAGTGCCTTTAACACCATTCAGCCACATTATTCTTGCCCGTAAACTAACCAATTTGAATGTTAACCCCAAACTTATTTTATGGATCAGCGTTTTTTTACGTAACAGATGTCAACGGGTTAAACTGAACTCTACCCTTTAGTATGTTCAACACACTTTTACAGGTGACCCCAGGGATGTGTTTTGTCAACCGTTTTGTACACTTTTTATACCAATGATCTAACGGCTGTAAAATCGACACATACAATTATTAAGAACGAATGGATCGTATGGACAATAAGAGCAGGGGATATTTGGAGGAGTGAGGTTCATAATCTATAGAGTAGTAAACTTTTACTATAATCAATGCCTTAATTGTGCACCTTTTATTTTTCAATTGGTTTTATAATATTTTAAGGCAGATATAATTTCCCTCCAAAAATCCGAATGAAGTTGTAAAATTCCATTTGTACACTTAATAAGGGATTAGACAATTGTGTCCTCTGAGCCTCACTTTGGTTAGTTCGATATTGGACATTGGACATTCACATAGGTTTGTACAGTGAGTGTCTATTTTGGTTGTTGATCTCGGACTTTGGACTGCGTACTACGAGTAATATACTTTACCAGACTTACCAGCTTGCAAAACATATAGCAGCGTAATAAAAATGTCAGCCTAGCGGGATAGTTGGCGCTACATTAAAACCGCTGTAATCATAGTTCATTTCACCCTAATGTAGATTTTGAGAAAACAGTGTTCTACCTCAAACTTGCGAGGATAACGTACACATAAAATTATAAGGCAATGTTTACATAGAACATGCACACATCCTTTGTTGAGGTGGGTTTGGGTTCAGTGCTTGTCAATGAAACAAACTATGTCTATGCGCAAGGGGAAGTGGAAAGTTGACAATAAAAAAAAGAAACCATTGGGTTCACTGTGAGCAAAACAGTTTTGTTATTACGCCTCTGAAGTTTAACCATAAGCCATCTTGTCTGAAAGTACGAGCTCAGACTGCCGACAAAGTAACATTATTAGTTACCAGTTTTCCTTGAAATGGAACCAGCACGTATAAACATGACCCTCTTGGTCTTCATAGTCGTGTTTGCTGTAAGAGCAAGATCCCAAACTCAGCATAGCATTGGCTCATTAAGCGAGACTGAAAGATGTGTTTGCCAGCCACACGTCACCATCAACCCGCCCGTTTGCGGACGCTCCATTCCTGTGAACTCCGGTACTGGTTGCAACTCTACGACCGTCCAGGAAATACTTCGTACAGTCTCTGACAATCACGAATCGGTTTCCTCTGAGCTAGAGGATACAACACGTAAGGTGGATGAATTGCAGGTTGCAGTCTCTGGCATTCAAGAAACGGTTTCCTCTGAGCTACAGGACATGAAGCGGCAGTTAGAAATGCTGCAATCATCAGTTACTTCCATTGTTGGATTGCTACAAGGTATAGTAACACAATTGAACATGATACAACATAGGGCCCATTTAGAATTGTTGATTCTTCAAATGTTGTGTACTCCACCAAACGTTTCGGTCAATAATCTTTAAATTCCACTTTCCCTATTGAGACCTAGACAATAACCATGGCAAATGTCAAATTATCAATGACCACCCTCTAGGAATTCCCATAGGAATTGTGCAAGAACTCTCTTGGCCGAAGGGCTAAGAGCCACCCCTATAGCCGAAATCAATCATGCCTTTCAGATGGTTTTCGGATGGCCTGACGGGTTGGAGTTTCTTTGATATGGTCTAAAGGCTCTTTTCTGATGGTTTAGACCATTCGAAAGGGGGTTGTGTTCACACTAAAAAAAGAGTACACATTATTGTAATTCGTATTGTTCAAAACTATCCCATGGTGGAAGCTTGTCTGTAGATTCCGAGAGTGCCACGCAGTGCTTGAAACAGTTACCCTGGGGCCGAAGTGAGAGAGTTGGAGGGTGTGATGTTGTTGGATCTGTGACGTTCCCAACACACCAAATCACCCAAACTTAAACTTTAAATTTCGAAGTGATTTTTCGATTAAGTTATTTGTTTATTTATTTAATACTTCTTCTTCTTTTACTTTTTTCCCTTCTTTTTTCGGAGGGGGGGGGGGCGGGGAGCACTTTAAAATGTGTCGATTTAATGTATTTGTTGTTAACTTTTTATACATTTTAATACGCCGAGGTCGTTATTCTTTCGGTTTCGGCCTGGAAAGAAAACGACCAATTGTACCTGCCGGCAATTTGGCTTGGCTCTGAACAGATGGTCGCTTCCCAGGCCCCGCCGTCTGAAGAGACAAGTTAACGGTTTGAGGGAGGGACTGGTGCAGGGACTTGTCCGTGACAGACATATTGCGTAACATACATGTACGTGGAAAGACACGTGTCAGAATGTCCGTAATCAAATCGCAGCCCGGTCGTATACCAAAGAACTTTGAGGAAAAATTAAACAAACTGACTAAAACTTTACCTCTGGTGATCCCTGTGTAAAAGGGAAGGTCAGTCATGGAATAATTGTATGTCAAAGGATCAACACAGGGTAGCTTGGGGTTTCCTGTGTACATGCTATTTGGCTACGTCTCAAGAGAAAAAATGAATTTTTCAAGATGTTTAACATTACTTTGGAGGATAAATACAATTTTATACAAACAGACTGTCAAAAACAATATTACGGCTTCATGGAGGTCGTATGGTTGCAAAATAATTAACTAAAAATGTAACTTCAAGGTATGTCAAATTGAAAGTGTTTCGTTTGATTTACTTCATACTTCTGAAAAGATATCCGCAATTTTTGCTAAGAGTGTTTAGATACTGATGATTTTTCATTGAAAATTAGTTTTTCATCATAAAAGAATTGTTTTTATAAAGTTAGCTCAGCCTTATTCTTCAAGGATTGTTCAGAGGTTCTAACAAGGGGTGTGACGGAATACAAAGTGTAACGCAATGGATAAATGAGACATGTATATATTCGTGACGTCGAGTAACAAAAAGAGAGTCAAAAAAATTAACTAATACTAATAGTGAATTTTAATTTACACCCGATTCGACCAGGCACCTTAACTTATTATGTAACACTACCAAGTACAAACGCATCACTTTTACAACACTCAAGGTACTGTTCTTGCTAACCCGTTATAAATCCGCCTCGTTTATAAGAGTGAGTGCTTTATCATGATTGCATGATAGTACCATGAGCGTTTTATAAGCAACGCTGTAATGCTTGTCAGCTTTGGCTCGTCGGGTACAGTTTGTAATGAAACAAAATTACTAAATTATTACTAAATTATACTAAATTTTACCGACGGTATAACAGCATTAGGATTTTACAACAAAGTTCGTACGAAAAACATGTTTTCATCATTGTGATGTCACAAGTGTCAAATTAATTATTACATTAATTCAACAATGACAATAAGCCGAAACCCCAGTGTTTGTTCGTTACAAACTCATTTCTAGTTTTATTTCACTATTATTATTATTATTATACTTCCTTCCGAAAACTCTCTTAGCATTTACACGTGAAATGTTGTGAGCGTTCGATCTCAGGAATCAGTCTTTACAAGACACATACAATACATCAAATGAAAGCCTCTGCCCTGACTTAGATCCAGAAGCAGTTGTTTTGAGTGTTTTTTATTTATGTATTTACAATATTACCGATTTAAAAACAAACAACCGCGATAGCCTTGTGTGTACATTACACGTAATTCACGCTTTCCGTCGCATACGGGCTGTACACCACTCACAGCCATTATTTCCCACGCGTGGCATCGTATTAACACACTGCATACGGCCATATACACAGAGAGCCATTCAGTTTGGAGAGTCCTCGAACTATTAAATACGGAAGCGTTTGGGATATTAGTAGCGGTTTATCCCCACGTGAATTCATTGAACTCTCCCACCACAATTCGTTTCAAGATCTGTGCGGTATAGTGTGTTAATAAATTTAGTCTTGGCGTAGTAGTTACATGTATTATTTAAAAGTTTATTATTTAAAACTTTATATCGTCTGAAAGATATGTCAAGAATTATTATTTTTTTGCCATCTTGTAACTTACGGCACATTAAACATGTTATTTAAAAATGTTCACCCTCTTTGACCTTTACTTTCGGTCAAACAGGAAGCTCTTATATTTAAAATCCTTTTCTCGTGAACCACATGTCATAAAGTCAAACTCTTTGTGACGTCTTGGAGCTAATGATATATTTGTTATTATTAAAAACTATGACCCAACTTTGATCTTTTCGTCCGGTCCAAACAGAAAATTCAAATACAAAAATACATTTCCTAAACCACGTCATAAAGTCAAAATCTTTGTGCCATGTTGTAGCTTATAACAAAGTTGGTACGAAAAACATGTTTTCATCATCGTGATGTCATCAGGTGTCAAATTAATTATTACGTTAATTCAACATTGACAACAAAGCCGAAACCCCAGTGTTTGTTTGTTACAAACTCAGTTCTAGTTTTCTTATTATTTGTCTTTACCACCCGATCTTCAAAGGTTTCGTACACGGATTTTGTTATGATAGGATCTTATACCTAAAAATGTCCCATCGTTACAAATTACATACCAAATTGTAGCCTAAAACAACTTGACGTCACTATTGCATCAGTCTTACTTGTTTTATAGAGGAGTTTTAATTTGTGGCGAGCGGACGACCTCGTCGTTGTTGAAGGATGGCTTTCCATGCTAGTCTTATTATACACGTTAAACAGCCTAATGGCACGTATTTCACGTTATTTCCTCTCAAGTTGACAGGTAAATGAAAACCCAAACACGGAAATCAGTCTATAGTTGCACCAATTCGTAATAAACAGTAGTTTTTCAAGTGTTTTTGGCCTTTCGTTCACGATATTCACGTTTTTCTTCTTCGTCTCTCAGTTACATGTCAACATGACCATTCCTAGTTTTAACTTGGCCACGATCGCGATTGCGATCGTTTATTTTCAGACTAGTTAAGACACGCTGGACATATTAGTCTGGCTCTCTTCTCCATGTTCGATACAATAACACGTAGGCGAATAGGGAGACACACAACTCGAGTTTCCGGGGTCGGAAGACACGCTGTGGAGTCTAATTTCAACCTCGTTCTTTTTATATTTCATGCAAAATTATAACCTCGTACTTATAAACACATCGTTCTCGCGCGCAATTTTTTTTCCGAATGTGCGTCGTCGACTGATCGTCAAATCACAAAGATTTCAGAAGAAGTTCTTTAAAACTGATCCTCAAGTTACGAATCAATGAACATTGCTGTTGATGAAAGCACTATTAGTAAGGGCAGAAATTAGGGAACAAAATCGTCCAAAAACGCAATTTCTCCCGCCTGAATGCATGTCATGGTCTCTTTACTAAAAAATAAAAAAAAACACGTAAAAACATTGTGTGGCGCATTTCACTATTTTTGCACTGTTTTTAACTTTATTTTGTATTTGCGTTACAGAGTGAGTCCACTGGATTTCCCGAAAATAAAGTTGTAGAAACGACATTTCCTCAACGCCAAACATTTGTAAACAGCCATATGGAATGTTTATGAAGTGTTATCTTGAAAGTTACAGTTACAATGTACATTAGTTCAATATTTCCTGAAAATTCAGAAAAACTATAAATTATGAAAGTGGGAGCACTGCATCAAGGCTATGCCTAAACGTGTACAAAAAGCGTTCACGTGTCTTCACTTCCGCCCATGGTTTTAGAAAATCCAAAATTACAGTCTAGCGCCCCCTGCATGCTGTCGGTCTATATGTATTATGTCTGTGGCCACCCCGGACAACTTTACGTGGCTTGTCTAGGGTACAATGTCCCCCGAGACAGTTTCTCCTAGAATAAACTGTCTCTCGTTAGGTTTTTCTGTCCGTCGTGCTCAACGGAGATTATGTCCTCCAACGGAGATATGTCCCCCAGGCATAAGCGTCCATCGACGGAACTGCTTTAATAAACTTGCTTTACTGCCCCGCGCTTTGCTGGTTTATAATTATAAGTTTTATCTATTTGTTACATATTTTAGTCAATATTGATTCACCAATGTTATAATTATTATTTTGTGTATTTATATATTTTAATATATTTTTGTTGAGCCCTACACTCCATTTCCCCGTATTTTGATTCCATAAATTAATCTCACTAACTTTTTCTTATTTACTTGTTGAAATGATTCATGAGGCCATTAATATTCCATATGTACGGCTCCCGGAAATTTTTGTGGAGATAATTAAAATGAACACAATACATTTATGAAGGCTTTTACCTCGAATAAAATGCTCATTTGATTAATTGCGAAGTCATTACTTTTTAGATTACTAAATCAGCGTGGAGTTTGGTATGAGCCACAATATGCATTATCATTATCAGTATCGTTTTACAAGTCAACTGTGAAGGGGGAATTAAAAATGATCTACGAAAACGATTGCAATTGTATTGACCAATGCGTACCAATAACTATTTAGTTTTTGCTACTTTGCTTTTCTCCAAACACAAGCTACCGAGCGTTTCCTCCTACCGCACATGTACCAATTTGGGCGGCTGGGCGGTCCAGTTGCTAAAAGGTTTAACTGTTATTATCTTGTTTGAACGGTTTCTGGTTTGTCAAGGTCTGATCAATTTCAGACTTTCAATTAGTTCAATTTATTGACTTCGATAGTTGAATTTAGGCGAGTATCTTCAACAATTTATTGTACGTTTACTTTTCACACTATTTGCATTCAAATTTGATGACTGTAATCATTGTCTGGATATTTCATCTCGGGAGATAGAGACTGGTATTTGTATTTTATATTTTATTAAACAAAGACATTGGGGTCAAGTATTCACACAGCTGAACAGGATAAATGAAGTGTGTCAGACAAGTTCCCTCAGTTTGTTTGCAATAATTATGATGATGGACTACTTAAAAAATGAAAACATTTGATTACAAACTATTCGCTGACTAGTCAGTGATATTGTGGGGTCCGATACAGCTATGGTTCTGATGCGCAGGGGTTAATCATTGTAATTTTCTACATGTATTACACGCTAATATTATAAAAACGGACACTTGAAAAGAGTCCGATGGCGTAATAGTGTAAAAACGATTTCATGGTGTCACACAGGGTTGATAATCTAGCCTGTTTCTAACTTAGATTATTTTTATGCGGAGCTCGGCGCTATATAAATTTTCGTCATCAGTAATTACTATTATTTAAAATTGTGATATTATTTTCTTATACAGCTTGCTCAATCGAAGAACCTCTTGGGATGGAAAACAGAGATATCCCAGACGCAGCAATCACAGCTTCATCATTTTGGGTGGACAGCGATCATGCACCTCAAAGATCTCGGCTAAACACCGAAGGTAAATATTTACCACATCCAGATCATAGAAATTTACCGGTGATTATTGGTTAACTGATTAACGCCTTATAAATAAATTGTAATGGTTATGCACCATCCTCTGTCGCTTTTACGCTGCTTGTGAGGATGACTCTAAACCGCTGTCCCGTTAATTTATTCACACTATTTTGAGCTCGGTTAATGAGCTTCTACTTTGTGTCAAAACTGTCGCCTGAATCGTAAACATCTGGGAGGTTCCGGGTCTAAAACAAGGGTAGTCTTGATTTGCGACGTCCATTTTGTTAACATAGTCGCCAATATCGCAACACGAATTACTGAAGAAAAGATACCTGTATCACACAAACAATATTTTTGATCTAGATTGGTAAGACTTGGCCAGTCCATCCGAGCCAGTCGATGTTGCCATTTTCAGGAATTTTCGCATTTGGCAAAACTCATCCCTGTTTGTATCGAAGGTCCAGGGCACACAAACGGCAAACACATTTTGGTAAAATGCCTGCTGTTTAAATCCGCAGGATACTGTGCGGCCTGGGCTGCCGGTCCTGGCGATAACCAGCCATGGATTCAAGTTGGTTTTGGTGATACTGTGTACATCACTGCTTTAATCACGCAAGGCCGAGGTGGTACGGCCTATTCCCAATGGGTTACTGCATACAATGTGATGTACGGTGCGAGTGTCGAGCTTGCAGAGTACGTTACTGATGCATCTGGGATACCAACAGAGGCAAGTTTTGTTTTACTGTATTTAACATGCTTCAGTTTCAGTTCGTTTTACAGCGACCAATCATAATTATGATGTATTTGCAGTAAAATCGCAAAACAAAAATGAGCTTTAGGTTGCGCACTCTCAGTGGTGATTGATCAGTAAACTCTCAAAAGTCATAATTGACCCGGATTCCGGGTCAAAGGTGGCCTGCCCATTTCCGTGTCAGACTGACCTCGAAACTTTCAGATTTGTTAAAACTTGGAACATTAACTCGGATTCTGCGTCAGTTTGACCCATCTGTCATTTTGACACAAATTGCAGGTCATACTGACCTATAAATGGGTCAGGCCCTACGGTGGTTTTTAAAGTGTAGGCGGGGCTTAAATGTTTGGTCTTTTGGGGCCCGTTACTGTATGCAGTAGTCAGCCAACAGTGAGTCAAAATGAATGTAAAATGGTTCCCTTAAGTAACGTATACGGAGAAACCACTACCCTTAACCTTCTAGCCACTTGACCGCCTAGCCGCCCAAAGCGACACACCGTAACATGCGGTAGGAGAAAACGCTCACCAGCTTGTGTTTGGAGAGAAAAACGTTACATCGGAAAAAAGTACTATTGCAAGCGTAAATAGCCACACTATCTCTTGCTCTGTGGTTTACTATGCGGACAGGAGTGTGTCTCTCTCACACAGTGGAGACAGTTTGTCTGGCAGGAGGGGGGGGGGTGAGTTGACGCCTTCAACAACCAGTCGACAAGACTTGACAAGCCAAGCCTGTTACAGAGAACAGACAGCTGAACAGATTTTTCCACTTATCAGAGGGTTAGATCTGGGTAGTTCTGTGTTTATGTGCAGTGGTATACCAGATTTTGTGTACATTTGTATGCCAGGCACAAATTTCACAGCTCAAAAAAACTCTGAGAGAGAACTGATCCCCCATCTAAGTTATGTGGAATGGTCATGTCTAGGATCTCCTAGATGATCAAGTACCTAGGGGCTTTGCAAGTGAAGAAAAACAAGAACAATTTAAAATCTACCTTCCAACACTGGCAGACTCTCACCAACAAGGGTTAATAGGCCCCTATAGCTTTTCGTGAAGTAGCCATGGCAATTCTTTTAGAGAGGGTACTGATGTCAAAGGTTAATTGCACCAATGAATATCGTAATAGAACCCGCAGAAAGAGTGGGTTGACAAAGTTTCATATCATTCACAACTGAAATGATAGTACAAAGAATCTTGTTTTCGTTTCAAACTTCATACTGGATTCGGCAGTGGCTACGACCGGAAAACCAAAAAGTCGATTTCTTCAACGATGCCGTGGCCGTAGCCAAAGTCTCTTGGTTCAGACGTGGCTTCGGTTTGGTGCTCATTAGTGAATAGCTCCCTCAGCGGCCGTGGGTGGTTCAATCACCAGTAAGGTCTTGTACGAAGACTATTACAATTGTGTTGACTGCCTGATATTCGTTTGAAACAATCGTAAAGATAGATACAAAAAGGTCAGTGGTTAGCTCCGATAGGTGGGTTCTTGCTCACACACAACGGTGTCTATTATTACAATTGGTTGGTTGGGACCCGGATACGGGAGTGTCTTTCCTGTCGACGTTTCGTGAGTGCGATCACTGAGGTCAGCAGGAACGCCACCAGGAACATTGCGCCCCCTGTTAAGAATGGGACCACGTAATTACCCGTAGCATCGTAAATTCTCCCTGTGAAATAATGGAAATATAACTGGTTTCATTACACTAATATGATACTCAAAAGAAACGATTTGGCTTTGGCTTTTGCTTTGCCTATCGCTGTGGCTGTGGCTACACAGATGACAAACGATGACAAAGATGACAAAGACGACAAAGATGACAAAGATGAAAATAATGACAAAGAGACCAAATCATTGTAATCAACCCGAGGCTGGAAGAACAAAAAATTAGCCTTGTTCCTTTCCCGTGAAATGATTATTAGCATTCCCATTGGATACAGGGAACAAGACCAAGATGGTGGCAGTGTGATAAACGTCTGTTGGGCTCACTGGACTCAGCGAATGGACGCTCAAGTTAACCATCGACTTATCATCAAAAATATTTAGAGAAAAACAAAGATATTTACCTGCAACTACTGACCCGATTCCGTTGAATATAAATGCCGTTGCCCAAATCAAACTTAGCGCTACCGGCACGTGGGAAGGATCCACCAACTTTCTCATATTGGCAATAAATAGAGGACTAGCGACTCCAGTCAACGCTCCGCAAACCACCACGTAACCAACCAAGAATATATAACTATTAGATACGGGGTTCAATGCAGTTGTAATTGCACTTCCAAGTAACACAAGCAGGTGGAGTTGGTAGCAACTGATGTAGTTCCTGTCAACGAACCAACCGTGTCCTAATCTGGTCAACATGGAAAAAATTGCATAAACAAAGAGGAGCATACTGCTGTGGTTATCAGACCATCCCGCGTCCTTGGCACGCGCCGGTAGATGAGACATGTTGATGAAGAAACCTATTGAGAAAGCACAGGTAGCCAGTAGTAACAACATAGCTTGGATGTTGGTGAAGACGTATAAGAATCTCAGAGATATTGGGAGGATGTTGTCTTTCGTATGGTCCCGGTGATGATACGCCTTAACGTTCCTGTTTGCTTCGATGGTTTTCATCTTCATCGCTCTGGTCTTGAGAGGACGAAAGAGGGCGCAGGCAGCTACACCATTTAACTGCAGGGCTCCAGTGACGAACATTGCACCTCTCCAACCATAGTTATCAATCAGGAGGCGAAACAGAGGTGGAAAGATCATCTGTCCTACGCTGATACCCAAGAAGGCTATGCCATTTGCAAATGCGTATCTTTTGTTGAAGTACTGCGCAAGTATGACTGCTCCCGGTGTCAACGTCATAACAACACCACAACCTTTACACCAGAGAAAACAGTAATATTAGCTGTAATAAAAGGACACTAAAGCATTTTTTGCCTGAAAAGGGTAATTTATTAATCTATCCTCTTGCTTCAAATAAACTAACCATGCAACCAATTATTGATTTTTGTTTAGCAAAGTCGGTGGTCATGTTTTAAGGATAACAAAGAATTGAAGACGGGTTTGTTCTGTCAAAGTTTTCCATGCACGTTCAATTTGGACTTAGCTCGACAGCTGCAGTTGAAATATGCGATGGTGAATGTGAATATTTAAATTTCCTCGACTGTGACACTTGTATTGACTTTTAAACTTAATTCTCAGGAGCACTGGTACTGGGATGAACTTGATGAAAAGTACGCTTTAAGTTTGAAGCAAGTCAAGCCCTTTGAAGTGGGACCATAACCATGGATCATCGATAGGGGGCGTGTCGAACTCCACTTACCAGACAAGGCGTTGCAAATGTACAACTGCCACATGTCCGTGGTGAGCGTGAGCCGAGTATCGTTGCTGACCCGCTGAGTAGAGCTCCAGTCATAGCCACTCGTCTGATGCCAAGACGAGACGAAACAACACCAATGAAAACACCTGGCATAATATGTAACAAAATAAGGAATACTTGAAACAGAAACGGGACCGGCGATTAATTACCTATTCCTTCTTTTAGGCTGAAGTATCACCTAAGACGAGGCCGTCCATACCTCCGCTACAAGAATACAAACAAGAGAAATCTGATACGAAGGGAAATAGGGAACTTTTGGAACGCTAGGTGGCAGCAGACTTACCAGGTAAAAATCCATGTTTTCGGCATGTTCAGAGCGTGCGCATGCTCAGAACAGCGTAAACATTGGAAACTTACCTGGTTAGTCTGCTGCCACATAGCGTTCCAAAGTCTCCCATTGACACAATGTCATTCTTGAGCAACCCAAAGAGCAGACTGAGCGCTTCTGTCAAGTAAAGGAAACAGTCGTCGTAGCTACTCGACTGACGGCATATGGTGATGCACTCTAACCCAATCGGGTCAGAATCTCTGACCCATTTCTAGGTCAAAGGTGACCTGGAATCCACGGCGTTAAAATGTCCGAGAAATGGGTCAAACTAACGCAAAAATTGAAGTAAAATTTCAATTTTTTTTACCAGTTTCTGGGTCAGCCTGATCCAAAATGGGTCAGGCGTCTTGAAAGCAAGACTATAATGCAAAACAAAGTTCGGGCAAATCGAAGTACATTGTCAACCCAAGCCGGCTTTGTTTACGTAAATACAGAGGGAACGAAAAAGCATTTCGAGGTAACGAAATAACAAATCGAGGGGATGAGATAATATTTCGAGGGAACAAAATAATTTTCAATTTTTTTTTGTACCCTTTCATTTTTTTTGTATCTTCCCTTTAGGGGTTCTGTACATAAACTCACAGATCTGGTCACATATTATCACTAGAACCAGACAAGCAAACAAAACTTTGTAATGCTGTTATCACCAGTTTAAAGGTCAAGAAAGACTGCTGTATCTGATAAAGGTACACCCGATGAGTATTCCATCAAACTAATTACATAGTTTGTAGGCCCTAAAAATCTCTTGAATAAAAATGTGTTGGGGTCATGCACTACTAATAGATTGTGTAATTATGACAAGTTACCACAACCTGCTTCAACTTTGGAGGAGACTTGATAAGTTTAGGCTTTAAAGTTGGTCCTATTTGGTTTGGGAAGTGGATAAGTGCTTGGTAAAAACTGGCAGTAAATTGGCTTGGGGAAAAAAACAAATTTTGGGTGTTTTTTCAGGGGTAAATGGCAAATATTCCAACGGCTAATCTGCCACATATTGAAAAAAATCTAACGTATAGTCGTCCGAAAATATGTTTTATTAGTTTTCAAGTGGCTGAGAGACGTTACATATGTTTTGAGTATTTTTGAATGTTTAGCATTTAGCATTGGTTGCTACGGGAGTTTATTTAGTGTGGTGCGCCCCAGTACTCTGAGGTCAACAAGATTACAACGGTTTGCTCTAGTTTTGTTTACTCACACAGTGTAGGCAGCTCACTTTGTTTGTTTGCTTCTCGGCTTATCGTTGCGAAATTCTAATCGTGCGTGACATTAAAGGAATAGCGTCTTACATTGGTAATGACTCGAAAATAATTGTGTAGCTTCCGTCCGAAAGCCTACTTGTTATAAATAAGATAATGGAAGTAAGCATCCTGCGGAAATATTTCGTCTGAAATGCCCCCCCCCCCCCCGTTGGTTAAAAATCAATAAAGAAACAACACATTTGAACTGACAAACGAATTCATGCAACAATCGTTTCTCACATTTCAGACGGTTGGTACGTTCGGAAACGCTGCGGCCACATGGATATAACGGTACCGGTATCACCTGATCGCTAAACGTAGATGGATTCTTCGACGTTCTTGTGATCGTGAACATACCGTAACAGGTTTGATTCAGCCGAAACTTTCGCAGTGTGGCTTTTATTGTGTCTTTCTTTTTAATTTAGCCTACAAATCAGCATACGTTGACAAAAAACCCCAAACCAAAACAATCTATGACGGTCCTAACTAAAGGCAAGTGGCGAGCAATCTATTCGAGTACCAGTATTCAAGAGTATTCGACAATGAGAACTCCGACAAATGAAGGGTATTATCCAGTAGAGCTGACAAATTACTGGCAGACAGTGTTTATGTTTTGCATGATCAACCAGGACATGAAAAACAAAACTGTCAAAGTTTGGGCTTAATCCGTTGTGGGAGTCAGGATAACAAAGTGAAAAAACATGCACAATTTCAGCATGTAAACACATGATCGTCCGTAACAGCCGAACTCAGCTGTTGCATTTTTCTAAATAGGTTTCAAGATAGTTTTCTCGAATGTGACTTCATTTCAAAGGGAAATATTTCACACAAAAAAGAAATAGTTCTAGAATGAACTTCTTAATCATCAGGCTTTCAGAGTAAACACGGATGTTTTATCCTGTCCAATCCTGTATAAAACATGTAACCCATGTACGTGTTGTGTACTTACAAAATGGACTAGCAACCATCCATGGCATGCTGAGCAGCCAACTTGTAGCTGTTGCAGTTGAACCAAAGTATTCCTTCCATTCAATGTAGAAGATACCTAGCGTTGTCAAATATCCATAGCCAAGCATGTTAGCGAAATGCGAACCTATGAGGACCATCCAGGCCCAGCCGCGATCATGGACGTCCATGGTGAGGACTGCCAGGCCCGGAAGTCCAGACCGGTCTAGCTCGATAATAACAAAATGGCCCAGTGTCCCTGGTGTTCAGAGTATCGTTTATCTTTGCGCACTCACTGCATTGCTGTTCATTACCATGTCATTGATAAACCACTGAAATCTATACACATCCAATACACTGTGTAACAACTCCTTTACGTTTCTCGCTCGATACCAGCGCACCGTTTGTGAGACCAGCGAACATAAATGAGCGCCTGTTTCTTTGCTCCCAAATAGCAAACCGTAAAACTGAAAGATCAGCTGAATATTTATACCCCCCCCCCACACACAATATTGAAGAATAGGTGAAAAAAAAAAAACAAACAAACAAACACAAAAAACGGTCCCTGCGAAAGAGTGCATTGTAACCGTAATTGATATGGTGGTGGTGGTGGTGGTGGGGGGGGGGGGGGGGGTTCTGAAGAAAACGTCTCTTCAGATTTGTTGGAAATTAAAGCAGGCCCCAATATAGGCAAAATATAATCCCGTAGGCTGTTTCCTGTAGGTGTTTGTCACAGAGTGTCTTTTATAATATTTGCTGGCGATGTACACATAGCACTACGAGAAAGCAAAGCGCAACGGTGTTCCGCCCGGAGACTCCAACCAAACAGCTATACAACCACTTAGTAAGGCTTGCGGTAACACCGCGTGGAAATCTCTTTTGAGTAGTGTAGGTTCTGAAAAGAACCGGTGGTTAACGACTTAGCTATACAACCCCTGACCCCTGAGCCCTACATTTGCAAAACGTTACACTCTGCAGCGCCCTAAGTGTATCTTTCCACATTGATATTGAATTGTCTGAGCCTATTTCTCACGGCCTACAGTACCGTATACGCAGCAAGTGCACAGGATGCCTATTCGAATATATTCCATTATCGTGAAACGTTGTTTTCAGGAAATGAACAATTCGCAAAGGCAATTGAAATTATGAGTAGGCCCCTATCTGCGAACGAAAAAATAAAACATTATTTTTATACATAATTGTATACATAATTTTATTACAAGTTTAAATTTCAATTTGATATTAGATGTAAAATATCCGTAAAAACAAAGACAAACTTAATTGCTCATGAAACCCCCCTAAACCCCCCCATATCTTTCAACGGATTTGTGCAATGATTATCAATAAATACTTGTTTATATAATTATACCACGGGTCACGTGTCTCCATTTATTTCGCCTTGTTTACGGCCGCGACGCTCCAAAATGTTACATTGGATTCCAATGTGGAAAATTACTGGACGCTTTGCAGCGTCATTTCCAAATATATACACATACATTTTTTAAGAATGCGGGGTGGTCGAGTTTCTGCGTCTATGGTGCATCCAATATATTTGTATACTATTACCATAGAGTTATATATAGGAACTAGAGGGCGCAGTAGCCTATTTACGCGGCCCGACAAGGGCAGCGCGGCGGCCATTTCGTAGGTACTGAAGTAGTCAAAAACAACGTCTAGACTATTTGTGCGTGTTGCAACAGAGCAATGGAACAATAAAAGGGTTTACTGTGAAATTTATGAATGCCAGTGAAGCCCGTTTATAGTACTACATAATCCCCGAATAAATATAATATTTTAGAATTATATTTCTTCACTTTGGACAATAAATCATGGCATGTGTGTTCATCCTCTACTGAAACGAATAACCTAAAACCCACGAAACAACTAATACAGCCGCTCGTTTCTTATTAGACTTCATAATGTGTATTTAGCAAGCACACCGCGTATTTTGTATTCAATGTTGCCCTCGTACAAAATGGCGCGCGTGCCTCCTTGCGGTTCCGTCGCGTTTGTGCACGTAGCATTACCAGTGCGCCCTCTAGTTCCTATATATAACTCTATGACTATTACGTTCTTTTTTAATGTCTATTATTTTTTTTACCTTGAAGTTTTCATGAATTTTACTCTACATTTATCCTTGGAGCCGAATGTCGGAGGGAGAAAGTGATGAAATTCACTCTATAGTTCCTATATAACGAGAAATAACATAACAGGCCAATTAATTGTATTGGGATATTTATTTACTCAGCCACCTGAGTCTAATTATCCAAATCAGCGTTTTAATTGCTGCTTTGTTTGTTGTGTTTTAGTTGGTTTGTGTTTTGTGTGTTTTAGGTTTTGTGTTTGAGTGGTTTATGGTACAGTGTGATGCATCATTTCATTTCCTTGTTTTCTTTCATTCATGTACATAAATTTTGATTTTGATGTTCTATAATGTAGCGTAGATATGTATATGCAATTTTGTTTGCTTCTTTTTATTGTGATGTTGTTATGGAGCTGCCCACTCTTTTGTAATTGCCTTATCTAGGATAAATACAGGTTTTTTTTAAATTTGAATTTGAATTGAATTGAATCTAGTTTAGAGGTGGTGTAGTAGATTAGTTCAATTTTAGTTCAACTTAAAAACCATCTGCTTTCAAGTCCTACTGCTGGCTAGGCGATAGCGGAAAGGGAAGCGACATACTTATGTCAGCCTTCCTCTGCCAGTTCATGACTTTATGCAAAAACTCTAGTACCTCAACTTTCTAAAACCATAATTACAAGGAGTCTTTTTTGAAACACCAACACATGCTGTAAAACCTTTATTTATTGTGTACTCAAGAAAACAGCGGTTTTTGGAGACATACCATTGTGGTGTCCCAGTGTAATTATGCATTATTTGCAAGTGCAGTTAAACACCCTATAAACTGAGACATTTTTAGTTCAGTACATGACAAATGTAACCATACAAAACTTGATGTTCAAGGTCGCCAACTTATTTCCTTGTGCATGTTTACTCGGAATATTTTGTTTTGTTTAAAACTCATTGATGCTTTCCCATTGTGCTCTCTTATTAAAAAAAAAAAAAACCAACACTTTTATTGTAAATTTACTTGCAAGTCGGCTGATGCTACGATTTGAAACTTTTCTTTTAAAATAAACCATTGGTGAATGAATGAAAATGAATGATTATGAATGACTGTTAGTTCCAATAATTATATCAACTCACATAGCGATTAATCTCGCGTGTTTGGGAAGAATGCAGTCCTCGAATATGGAGACATTTTTATTACCACTACAACACTCGCTGTATATGGCGAGTTGCTTTATAAAAAAGTGTTATAATGAAGGTTCGCTGCAAGCCGCGTGTATGAGAGTCCCATCCATGTGTGATATGCACACTTTGCTGCTTGTAGACGTTGTGGACTAGTCGCTCACCTTTTGAGCGAACCCGATTTCAATGGTCATTGACGCACACACAGGACTTGCTTGTAAAAAATCCCCCATATCTGTGGTTCACTGTGTGCAAAAGGCGGCCCAACGGTGCAAAAAAGTCTACTTCCGACCCCAGTGACCGTCGAGGGTCGGGGGAAGGGGGAGGTGCAATGCTGTTTTTCCTTGGCTTTAGTAATAGGAAGAGCTGACTGAATGGAAGTTTTTCTTTAATTATCCACCCCTCCCGAGGGTACCCCGCCCCTCCCGAGCAAGACAAATGATGTTATTAAAACAATAAATATTCAGAATTTACTTTAAGCTGTTTCTCTTTAGCATAATGTTCATAACCAATAGGCAGACCCGTTACCGCGGGGGGGGGGGGGGGGGCAAAAAGTCCGCCAAATTCGAAGTATGAAAAATGATAAATGACACACTAAACAAACAGCTGGTTCCTTTTGTTCGTTTGTATGATTTTTAAATTATGTTGGCATACGCCGTCTGCTAAGAATTAAAATATACAGAAATAATATAGATACAAAGCTGCATTGAGTTGTTTTTGTAGACGTAATAACCAATAATAAATATCATATCAAAAGTGGTGCACCAAATGGCTCGAGTTGGGCCTTCATTTTCAAAGAATTCTAACTTCTGACGGGATGATGATTATTTGCTCATTTCCATAATAATTGTTGCTGAATTTTGGGGTATGTTGGTGCTGCAGGGATTGCTAAAATGCCGCATTTTTCACTCGTGCGTTTTGCATCTAACGACCCCCAACAACCTACACAACCCTTCAAATTTTAAAGAGAAACTTGCAATGATAACGATATACATAACGCACACAGCGGGGGCCGAGTCCAGGGTGCGTGCAGACAGACAGTGAACCCTTACTTACATAATGGGCGATTTCTACCGAGTGCGCACACACCACGCAGCGACGGGACAATTGGCATTGTTGTTAAGATGGGCGACTTTGGTCGACAACGTCTACGGTTTGCCAAGTGTGCACACACACCACATTGAATGTACTCGCCCAGTGGTGAACCTACAATACGACTCTTTTTTATGAGGCAACTCGTCCTATACAGCGCGTGCATAAGTGCCGGTAGCAATGTCTCCATATTCGAGGACAATTTCTCACTAACGCGCGAGATTACACCCGATGTAAGTTTATGGGACTAGCTGTCGAGGAAATTTTGACGTTGAACCTGAAGTACGCTTAATTTCCTAAGGTTACATTTATCGTGTGCTGTTCGTGAGCATTCTACCGTAGGAAATACCTCAATTTCGAGGATCAGTAACGGCCTCGGCGCAACAAACTTCACTGCACCTTCACAATGCATCACACTGGGACACGAAAGAAGCCGGTGAATCTCCAAATACGCAGTTTTCGTTGGCACAGTTTTCCCACACTCTCTTTACCCATACGTCCCCCATACATACACCGTGCCGGTCCCTCGGTCAATGTTAGCTCTCGTTGCGCGGTCTACGTTCCAGCTGGAGTTGAAAAAATTGACGGGGGGAGGGTGGGGACAGGGGAAAGTATGTTTTTCTTCACGTGGCCCAAAGGTCTTGGCCGGGACTGTGTAGTAAGTAGTGCCTGGTGAATCTAATAATTTGTTTCCTTACTCGAAGTACCAAAATGTACACATAATATGGCCAAAGAAGAGAAACAATATCAGCGTGATGAACTCTATGCGCACAAGACAGCAACTTGCAACTTGAATCATTGAATTTTGAGGGTTTTCTGCACTTGTTGGTCTTAAAAATCAACGAAGCATCAGAATGCTGTTAAACAACATGTTGAACGAAATGGTTATTTATACAATTATGTCGACATTACTCAGTTCTACATTCGCTTGTTTTAATGCGCGGGGAACAAAATCTCCTTTTCACCACCACTTTGTTCTTTGTTTTTGTATCCAACAGGTTTATGAACTACGCCTTTTCGATAAACTTTGTTAGCAATACGATCGTACGAAATGGTGTGTGTTTGGTACCACTGATATGACAGCACCCTGTAGTTTCAGGTGGGGCTGATTTATGTAATCGGACCGCATGTACCAGCAGTGGAATCACTTTAAGCCTCTTAGGTATCTGTGTCATTATATTAAAGTTTTAAAAAATACTGCTGCTTTATTGTTGTACAGAGGCTGGGCAAGCTGCCCCCTTTGTTATTTATTTCAAGCGTTTAAGCACTTTCGGCTTATACCATTTTGTGAATTGTTAAACACACTGCTGTGTTGTAGTGTTTTATGGAGGCTGGATAAACTGCCCCCCCCCCCCCGTTTGTATGTGGCAAGCTGCCAAGGAATCTGTGACTGGTAAAATGTAAAACTGCTCCTTGATTTGTTCACTTTCAGGTACCATATTTTGCTAAATTTGTCATTGACCAGTGTCTGTTTGGTAATAAAAACAGTTTCAGCTGTCCCATACCACGACCCAGGGCTACAAATGCACCTAAAAAACAAAAAAACAAAACAAAACACACACCACAAAATCACAAAGAAAGTGCCCCTCGTTCATTATATAGATAGTTGTGAACAAGTTGCATTACGATGTTGGGGACTGTGTGGTACCTGCGAAATTACTCGATATTATTCCTGGGAAACCACCGACAACATAATTTTGCCCTGAGTTGCCTGACCACGGAAAGACGGAAGACGTGGTGGTTTAATTTACAGGGGTGGTGTTGGGGCGGGGGTTGGTGTGGTGGTTAGGAGTGGGGATGAAGAGGGTCGGAAGGGGGGGGGGGGTGAAGGGGGAAGGTTGGGGGGGGGCAAGGGAGATTATTGATTTACTAACAACCTTTTTCTTTTCTCGGGGGGGGGGGGCGGAATACACTAGAGATCTTGTGGATTAGGAATTTAACATAAATCTTTACTAAAAAAATAAATCAGCCAGTTCTTCTATAACCCAAGGAAAAACAACATTACCCCCTCCCTAATTATCCCGACCCCCTCCTCTCAATCGTTGGTTTTACACTACTTTTGCCACCTCTGTCCACTCACCGCAACCTAACAACGCCAATTGCAATGATTACGACGAACACACACACCGTGCGACGGAGCCAGAGGCGGGGTGCGCGAAGACTTTTGCACCGACCGGACCGTCCGGGCGCACAGTGAACCCCAGATATGGGGGATTTTTTGTGCCGCCTGTCAGTGTGCACAGACGACTCTGTAATGAGACCATTCAAGGTAGACGGGTCGAGTCTGCGTTTGCGTAGTGTGCACACACCACACAATGGGGGGACTATGCTGGTGGTGAATATCCAATATGACGCTTTATTAATGAGGCAACTCGCCCTATACAGGGCGTGCAGAAGTGCTAGTAGCAATGTCTCCATATATGACGACAACTTTGTCCTAACCACACCAACTAAAAACTCTCTCTATGTTATTATGGAACAAGCGGTGGAGGAAATTTTGACGTTGAACCTCAAGTTTGCCTCTTTTCCTAGGGTTACATTTAGGCATACAGATCCTGAGCAAACTGGAGCAGGAAAATTCTCAATTTACAGCATCACTAAGGGCCACGGCGTAACGAACATCACTGCACTTACACAATGCATCACGCGGGGACACGACGGTAGCTGGTGAATCAACAAAATGCGCTGTTTTGTTGGTACAATGTTGCTCATACTTTACGTACAAAAATGTACGCACAATTGTCTCCATTGTACTGGAACGGCACAGACCGCACAATGCAACACACATAGCAAATACAGTCATAAGACAACAACAACAGTTAGGTTTTTCAGCATGTGTTTGTCATAAAATAAAATCTTTACAATATGGTGTTTAAACATACAGTAAAAAGAACTTATTTTTTCTACAATATTCATACATTATTATATAGACAATTGAATATGTTCAAACTGCGCTGTTTTCGTTGATATATGGTTATATAGTTCAAAACTTTACGCAAAATTGTCTCCATAATACCATAACGACACGAAAGAAAATCCTGCCCAAAATACACACATTGCAAATGCTACACAAGACAACAACAACAACAACAGTTGCGATTTGAGCCATAAAAATGGTTCAGGAGATATCTCCCTAAAAGAAAACAAGTTGTTCGCAGCAACGGAGTAACTCAGGCTAGCCTGTTGGTGTGCCTAAATGTAGCTTCCTTGGGCCTATCCGTTTCTCTCAGTGTTGTTGTTCATATAAACCAAATCTTAAATGATTTAAACAATGCCTCTGTTATGCTGGTGCTACTTTTTGGATCAAGATACCTTGCTCGTGTGCAAAATGCCTCCTGTATTGATTGCCTCGGTGAGAAAGGTTCGATATGAAGCAACATGTTATCATTACTGTGGTCACTGAATGATGGTCATTTTGTGGGAACCGAATGGAATGTGTGGTCTGGGTGTGGTCTGGGTAAAAGGGTTTTTATAAAATGTATAAAGGGAAGGGTGGCTAATTAGTATTTATCATCTGCACCTTTAATCCTAGCTTACATTTAAAAATGAACTTCTTGAACAAGTAGGAATTAAACTAAAAGTTCGGGGAACTCAATTTATATATAACTCGCGAAAAGGCAGCCGAATGCGGCCTTTTGCGATGCAGTTAGTTCCCTGTGGAGATTGGTCGAGATAACTGTATGATGGATTCAGAAAACACAAATAATAATGGAAATGCTGTATTTTCTATATCACAGACAGAGAGAGACACACACAAAGACATGTTGGCAGGAAATAATGTTGATCATAGATGTTCTGTATGTTTTCAGCACTTCTTATCGTTTTCGTTAACTTAGCTCAACTCGTTCGTTGTAGCCATTTCCTCTTTTCCGCTTTGGCATGTTGATGCTGAGGATGGGAAATGGGCACAGAAGTCACGCAATGAAAATGAAATAGGATTAAGTGGGTGTATGTTAAACACACTACCTTCTGCTATCAGTACATTTTTGACATGATTTTTGCAGTTTTTTGTGAATTAGATGTGGGACGTTTATTTAAATGTGAATATAGAAGATCTTGTTTAGAAGACAGTTTAACTTTTGTTAAAAATGTGAATAAATCCAGAGATCATACAAAGAGTTGGGTCTCGAAATATGTATGAAACTCATACAGTATAGCTAAGTTACATGTATTGTCGGATTTACTGAAGCCATCTACTGTTTGTGTTACATACAATGCAATTTTGACAACATGTGGTGTGTGGAACAGAAATAAATCATGTGTGTACAAACAATCAAACAGATGTATAAAGCGGTTGCATGTGACCTGAAGCATGCAGGAGATATTGGCAGTTGATATAGTGGCACGACTGTGTGAGTACAAATTTGCCGAAATGCGCAGTGTTGGGAAAAATTACATGATAAAATCACTCGTTGCCCAAAACTGTGAACACAATGCCCTGCGCATGTTGTGGTGCATTTAGTCTATCATGCTATGAACTGTGTACAAAACTACTTTTTGTTTAGTTTTGTTTTGTACATGTTTAAACAATTTCGTCAAGACCAGTATAAGAAAAGTAGATGAAACAGTTTGAAATTTTGAAAGATATGATAATTTAACAATAATAATTGTTCAATTTTAAACGCCGTTTTTAACAAATGCACTTTACGAAGCAATCATGAAACTGTCACATAATAATACTGATACAACAATAGTGTGAACAACAATGAACTGGGCTAGAGAGGCTTAGCCACCTGCATGTTGTGTTTCAGTAAGTCGTAACAAAATTGTACCCCCTTAGAATGATGACCAGACAGAAAGAAAGCCGTACGAAAATATGCAGCCCGATCTATTTAGTCACCTGGGAGTTGTTCTTACACAAACAGACACGTTACTCAAATTAGTAGATAGATAGATAGATAGATGAGCTAATAGGGATCGAATAGTGTCATGCAAGAAGGACAGTGACCCAAACTATCACAAAAATCCCCGTCAAGCGCGGCCAGTTTCCAATTTTTCACGGTATGGACAATTTGGCAAAATTCTGTCATTCCCAATAATCATGTATTGTCGTGTTTACAGGTGGCCCTGGTCCACTGTAGAGTAGGGTTGACTCTATCTCTGCACCTGGTTGTTGTGAATTCTACATTGTCGTTTTAATTTGAACAAAGTGTTACCAACGCTTCGTCACGTGGATAGTGTGTTTCCATATACTCTGCATAGTGTGGCTAAAAGTCATGCATTGCGTATAAAGCACACGCGTGCTGTCTAAGTACAGAACATGAACATACCCGCAAATGTATAAGCTATGTGTATATGTACGCTGTACAGTACATGCGAAAGCAGGAAAAACACGCCCATTTATGAAAAGTGGCCTCATCTTTTCTGGGGAACCCAGGCAATTAAACTCACCATGTTTGACTAAATACAACGCCCTCTCATGATGTGAAGCAAACGAAGCAGCCCCCAAACCCCCACCCCCCAAACAACAACAAGCAAACAAAAACAAAAACGATTAGTGAAACTATAGTGAAACAAAAGGCATTCCTGCAAGTGTTGAAATACTTGTGGTTGAAATGCTCATGGGTTAAGTACTGATTTCAAATAATTCAGCAAATCCTAAGAGTGAATTGCACAACATGCCATTTTGTAGATCCGCACCCTTTATAAAACTACAATTGTGAACGAAACTAACCTGTCACTCATGTGCAGTGATTGTTCAGTTAGTATTGGTTTTCCCCAGTCACCGAATCGATCTAAAATTGTGGAACATTCATGAAGAGCAGGGGCAGACACAACACGCAGCTCCCGTTGTTGTGTAAGCAAGACCCCGCCCGCTAATGTAATTGGTGCAGTTGGGACTATATAACCTGGACGCGGGAATTGTGTTTGAGCGTATAGAACCAGAGGTTCAAGCAGATCGAATGTAATGGAGGACTCATTTGGAGAGCGTTCGTACTTCCAGCCAGCAGACTACGCCGTAGTCGCTGTGATGCTGACGATCTCAATGGCGATAGGAATATACTACGGCCTGAGCGGAGACCGCCAACGCACCTCGTCCGAGTACATTCTCGCCAATCGCAACATGACATTCGTCCCCGTGACGCTTTCGTTTCTCGCGAGCTACTTCTCGGGGCTGTCGTTGCAAGGTATCCCGGCTGATGTCTACTACCATGGACCAATGATAATATGGCTCATCGTTCCATCCCTCCTGGGTACATCGCTCTCATTGGTTTTCTACCTGCCAATTTATTACAAACTTGGATTAACGTCCGTCTACCAGGCAAGTAACGTTTCTCGATTCCCCTTAAGAAGCATCATTCTCTCAAAATGCTATGCCGAAATAATTTGCCTTCAATACTTTGGGTTTTAATAGAAGTAATATTTGCATCAGGATGAAGAATTTTAATTTGGTTTTTCCCTTACACCGATGTGTATTTAAGCACTGTATGCTCAGTGCTCTCCCGAGCTGTTTTTGTTTTCACCATATAGTTATATATAGGAACTAGAGAGCGCACTAGCCTAGGTACGCGGCCCGACAAGGGCAGCGCGGCGGCCATTTCTTAAGTAGTCAAAAACAACGTCTAAACTATTTGTGCGTGTTGCAACAGAGCAATGGTTAACAATGAAAGGGTTTACTGTGAAATTTGTGAATGCCAGTGAAGACCGTTTATAGTACTAAATACTCCCCGAATAAATATAATATTTTAGAATAATATTCCTTCACCTTGGGCAATAAATCGTGATCGTGGCATGTGTGTGTTCATCCTCTATTGAAACAAATAACCTAAACCCCACGAAACAACTTTAATACAGCCGCTTTTTTTAAAGACTGCATAATGTGTAATTAGCAAGCACACCACGTAATTCGTATTCAATGTTGCCATCGTACAAAATGGCGTGCGTGTCTCCTTGCGGTTCCGTCGCGTTTGTGCACGTACCATTACCAGTGCGCCCTCTAGTTCCTATATATAACTCTATGGTTTTCACAGAGCTCAGGAAAGCACTGGGCACTGCAGTGCTTAATACACATCGGTGTAAGGGAAAAACCAAAATGAAAAAACTTTGGGTAGTTGTCAAAGACCAGAATCCTCACTTGGTTTATCCAAACATTATGCATAAAATAACAAACCTATGAAAATTTGGTTCGATCAAAGTTTCAAGAAAACAATAACAGAAAAACACCTTTTTTTAGATTGAATTGTGTGCTTTAAGATGCACTTGACAAGTGCTTTAAGATGCACTTGAGAAAGGCTTCATGCCTGAAGCCTTTCCCTGTAGTTAAGAACCTCCCATAGACTTTGTACACACAAATCCTTGTGGAGCAACCCAGTCTTTAGAATTCCCCTATGAGACCCTTTGTGTTCCCTTTTCTGTTTTGTTCTCGGTCTCCATAAGGTAGTGAATATGAAAACACACACACACACACACGTACAAAACCACCCCAAAACAAACAAACAAAAATAAGGTTATATTAGTCCAGGACATGTAACCAACACTCTTCGATAAAAGAAAATTGTTGAAAATTAATGCAAAACAAACCCTTTTAGACTGGAGAAAAAGCTTACAGCATGTGCGGACAACAAACCACACGTGTGTTGCAACCCAAACAGATACCTTGCTCCAGGATTCTAACCACTAATAAAAAGAGAGTACCCTGTTTTTCTTTTTGAATGACATTTTGCATGACAGGAGAGCTCGAATTTGGGTGAACAATCTGCAAGACCAAAGAGCTTATTGCTTAAAATGTTTACGAGCCCATAATTGTTCTAAAAA
Source organism: Pisaster brevispinus (assembly GCA_023634235.1). Taxonomy (NCBI): domain Eukaryota; kingdom Metazoa; phylum Echinodermata; class Asteroidea; order Forcipulatida; family Asteriidae; genus Pisaster; species Pisaster brevispinus. Next base: position 2,049,503 of record JAMKCF010000007.1, read on the forward strand.
AACCCAAACCGGAACAGCATAGGGCCAACTGTTTTGATCTAAACAAGCACTATAACATATGATATAAAGAGATGATTGATCTCATTTGTCTTTTGGGTATACATACTTCATTACTCAATAGAACTGAAAGGTGTTAACCAGACTCACAGTCAACATTTCAGCATAACTGGTTTTGTTTAAAGGTGTTACACGGTGAGGTTTTATTATTCAGTTGACAAAGCACGAGACTGCTGGACTTGTCCAGTCGTAAGTTTACTGGCCCGACACTAAATCTTCTGGCCTCGGGCCTGTGTCAAGTGTAAAATTAGAGTCCTGAATACGTTTTTTTTTCCCTTTCTGATGACCTCAAACAGAATCAGATGATCAACATTTCGATCCAAGAAGTAAAGGAATTTATCTTTCGGGTAAAGGAAAGGTTGAACAGAAGCACTGTACATCATACCAACTTTTCTGAACAAGAACTCAGAATGGCTGCGGCAAACACATCGTACTTTGTTTCATAGTTTGGAACTTCTTTTGATAACATACTTTAATCTTTATCAAAAGGTGGCGTGTTTTTTATGACATTTATAGGATTTAATTGGTAAGCCATATAAACCAGCTACCAACATCGCATGACTTGACAGGGCATATCGGAAAATATGAATATTAATTACATTACCGCAGACCAATCACAAGTTAACGCTGTGATGACGTCAAGGGCGTTTTCATTAAATAAAGGGGGAAAGGAAATATATTTTTCTGTGCACTTTGATCTTATTCTGGCCCATTGTCTCGCTGTCTCGCACGGTCTGCGATGTAGTTCAAGTTATGAAATGCTAGTGTCTTAATTTGCTTGACCCCACCGGTCTCATCAAAAGACCTCCCAGGTAGCTACTCATTCGTAGTAATTTCCTACTGTATGGATTTGCACATTTGAGCATATGATTCTAGAGGTTGAATTTTTTGTAAGCCTGAAGAGATGGCCGGGATGATAAGGTCAGACTTAATACTGCGAGTGGATCTTTCCATACAGTCGTGCAAGTTCCCGGATGTGGCGTTAGTTCCTTCTTGCGCCACGCTTTATTTTTTTACGCGCTGAAGTATCGTTTGAGTAGGAACGCTCGAAAAAAAGCAATCTTTTTTTAATTGATTAATTATTCACACAGGTTATGTGTTTTTGTAAAGATTAGTAACTAGCTTTTTCTTATACACACCAAAGTTCAATTCTTCAACCAGTGCAGTTGAAAATTAACCCGAAGCTTCATTTTCAATACATCACAAAACAGTTAGTTGAGTTCAAAGCAGTGCATAGTCCGAGGGTGAAGAACCGTAGAGCAGCGGTCAGCAGAAGACATTATTTTACTTCTCCCACTTTGAGTGTCATAAATGAAAGCCACCATGCAGTTTCCGAGGGCCTCATATTTTTAAAAACTCTCCGGCGGGGCACGGTTGCGGCCCCTTTTGCCAATTGTTTGATCACTCCTCCGTTCACAGCGGTCAAAAAATTAAACTTCCTCATTGTAGCCAAAGCGCAGCCAAAGTGTTTACATAAACAGATACTTTGACTTGAAACCAGCCCCTCCATCCAAGCAAGGTCATAATTTGTGAACAACGAAGAGAGCCTATATTTGCTCTTTGCTCATCAGTCCCAGCGCCCCATTAACGCTTATTTCCTATTGATTTATGCCAAAGAGCTACATTATTATTGACAATAGAACTTTCTCTTCTTGATAAACAAACCACGCTGGTTGGCATGGACGGACGAATGTTAGCAAACTATTCAATCGTGTTAACATATGTTGTGTCCAAATTCATCATTACTGCAAACTTTCAATTACAACAAATATATATTCCATGATTGGTCGCAATTGCTTCGTTTCCAACAAATTCAACACTATTTTGGAATATTTGTGTAACAATGTTACAAACTGTGGCTATCTGTTTTGTTTTGCATTTATGGCTTTCCACATTTTCCCAGTCTTGGTTGGCAAATACTCAGGCTGTGACGTTACACAAAACAATTCTATGCAGGGCGAATCTTTCGTAACCAGAAGACCGGGGTTTATGCAACGGCAGTGTTCCAATGCGCATGCGTGTACGTCAGCCAATAGCGGCGCCCTGTGTTTTGGCGCGATGGGACTGAAATAATAGTCTTGACCCTTAATGCAAAAAAACAATCCCTTAAGTAAGTTGCCTTCAGCTGGTATAGGCATCAGTCAACGACTAAGGCCTTGAACAAAACGGATACGCGCATAATATATATATCATATTGTCGTTAGTTTGTATCACTATTAGGCATTCAGCATGAAGAACCGCTAAGGGGCATTCAGAACAAACACTGTTTAAACATTTAGTACCCCCCCCCCCGATATTGCTGGTGAGTAGGTCGATGAAATAACTGAAAATCAACATTCGGTTTACAATGAACAATACTGTTTATTAACAATAACTAATAAACGTACATGGAATCGGCCCTTCCAGACCGTCTGTCGTCATGTCAGTGCTGTCTATTGTTAACGGTCAATCTTGTCAACCAAAGTTCTTCAGTAGGGTCTGTGGCCAAATGCCTTTACTTAAACATAGCTTGTAATGGGATGAAATTGTAGACCCTCTTTTTTGTATACAAACCGAGAGTGTTTATTAGTCAATTGTTATAATGTATGCACATGACTGTATTTTGCATTCATTGCAAATGTGTGGCCAACGGAAGGTACATCTTGTATTTTTTATGATGCGGACAATAAATACCTCTAACCATGGAGCAATGAACTAGACCTTATCATAAAACAGAGTAGTGGCCTCAGAAATATTTGACCCAGCAGGCTGAGGAGTGTGAAATTCAATATAAGAATCCTGCATACTACCGGCACCAGCTTTAGATGCCGCAGATTATATATTTAGACTGGTGTTTTCTCTCCATGATATAGTCTGAATAGTTTTTCCACACCATCAGTTATGACTTCCTTTTCATTGTATACTATTTTGTATTTCCTCCACACACTTTGTCATAATTGATGCAAACTTGCCCTTCAAATTTTAATGAGAATGCCTGTTGTATTTCTTAGTACATCTGTTGCGTGCCATATTTAGAAAGTTTGATGAATGAGCGTGCACTGATCTTTTGAGGGGTAAAGTGTCACGCTTGGGCAGATGCTTTGTTACTCGGTCGGTTCGTTCAAGGTCGGTTCGTGGGTAGCTGTGGCATACTCGTGTTAAGATGGAAATTCAATTCTAAGAGCATTACCAAAGAACTTGTAATGACGGGATTGTGGATCCCTAGTGTATGGCTTTTTCTGTCAGAAGTGTTCAAACTTTATACTTGCCAAAAGGGATATTTATAACCGTTTAGAGTGAGATTTATGTGTCTGATACTTTCACCATCATGTGTTCTGCCGTTTGTATGTGGGACCATTTTTTCTTCTTTAGAAAATGTTGTGTTGTTTTTTAAATGCCTACCTCATATTGTTGTTGCTCTATGTACTACCAGTGTTGATCATGGAAGCGTAGATGATATTAATTTGCGGGTAGAATTGTACTTTTTGCCCCAGTGTTTCTAGAGCCTGATGTGGTTAAGGGAGAGATTCTGAAGTTTGTTGAGTTGTCAAACTCGGTTTTGGTTCTCACTTTGTTTGAGATTGTTTAGTGTATTCTACCATAAGCTTTTAGAATGCACTCGATTGATTAAGGATTGATATTACACTGCAAAAACTGAAGTGTTAAATGAGTGTTAATTTAACACCCCCATGGAGTAAATTTTGTTCCTTTTTGGTATATATATGTGACAACACCCGTGGTGTCAAATTTAACACCCTCAGTTTTTGCAGTGTATATTTGTCTCGCTGCTTTCTAAGTAAGAGAAGTGTACTGTCAGTCAAGCAGTTGTATTGTATACCCATCTTTCTTAATTAGCTTCGAATAGAACCAAACTGTTTGCGTGCCTGCCTAGATCCAATTGTTCATTTGAGATGGCATTATGTTTGAGCTTATAACCGGCGAAGAACTTTCCGTCTGGTGACTGCTCTATATTCAGACACCCCTATGTTCCGACAGCTCTATATTCCGAAAATCTTCTCATGATTTACACGCTATGGTTTAGGGTATAGGGTTAGGGTTAAGGTTAGTGTTAGGAAAGTACAGTGATGGTGTCAGGTCAAAGGGGTGTCAGATCATAGGGGTGTTGGAACCCAGGGGTGTAATCTCCAGTTTATACAGCCCCAGTTGTATTTACTGTCCGATGACGTCATGTAAATTTCGCTCTGAGAGAGTATCAAAATTACATTTTACAACATTTTAGTGTGAAGTTAGAAACTGGTACTAATAACTTGTAGAGTAATAACCAAAAAGTATACCCTGCCTTTAAGGTGAAACAATCAGTAATCATTTTATTTGCATATTATTAAATATGCAAATAAAATGCAAATACAATTTGCATTTTATTTGCATATTTACGCAAAATGTTCATTTTCTACAGATATGAATTTGAAGAACCAACACGTGGGCATTAACAATTAATAATATTTGATCACCTCAAAAGTGTTCCAGAATCTTGTTTCTTCTTTCTCCATGTCTGAAACAGTATCTGGAACTGCGTTTCAACACAGCAACCAAGTTTTGCGGACTGCTCTCATTTGCGTTTTCCATCGTAAGTTTAAACAAGTTGTTCATCAACATTTTCGATTGCTTATAATTCTCCGTTTCCGTGAGAAAAACTCCTGTTTTATTACGGCGTTTTATTGCCGTATTTCGGCGGTATGCTGTCGTATTTTACTGCGTTGTATTACTCGACTGCAGTGTTTTTTAAACGGAATTCTGTAATATAATAATCGAGCAAGAAGAGTATTTGAAATAATTTGTAACTCGAAGTAGAAACCCCCAGCCTCATTGAATAATCATGCTTTATCTGACATCACTTTTTATGGCAGTTCTTGTACATGGGTGTGGTCATCTACACGGCTTGTGTTGCTGCCACCGCAGGTTTGTATCAATCCTTTTTTAAGCTTCAAATAATGGCTCATTTTGAAAAGGAAGAAGAAAAAGAAGAGAAAAAACAAAACAGCGTACATTCATCCCATCCCCTCAAATTCAAATGGGCGTCGATAGGTTAGGGATTAGGGATCCGGACGGCCACTTCAAGGTGAGGGTTACACTTAACTGATTTGGGCTGTCGACCCAAATCAAGTGTCACCAGGGGCACATTGCCACCCGGGGGCTAAAATAAGGTTACCCCTTTCACAGTCCTTAAGAATGTAAGCATCGGTACCATCGACTAGGAGCCTGATGACTGGTAGAGCAGAATGAACTACCTTCTCAACTTGATGGGAATTTATCGAATCTCATTATGTGTTCTTTGCTAGAAAAACCACTTGATTGCTTAACATTATTTCACTCTTTTCATTGATTTCGCAACTGTGGTATTTAAGGCAGCAAAGAAAGTTGTGAAGTAATTCTTTCTTCTTTTTTACAGTCACTGGTATCAGTATAGAGGTTGCTGTCATCGGCGCGTGCTGTGTCTGCGCAGTGTATACAGTAATCGTAAGTATCGGACACATCAACGTCTACCTTCCATTCACAAGAAGTGTTTTGATCTGGAGACATTTCTGAGAAGAGCTCTTGATGGAACAGCCAAGTTTCACATTATCACGGGCAGTGTTTTGGTCTGACAGGTCACTTTCAAAACAATGTTTTTTTAAATATATATATTGCATATGTATACCCTGAACCCTGAACGAGGGGGGGGGGGTAGTGAACTCTAAAACATTAAGTGCACCCTATTTTCTTGATTGGTGTCAAGGGTGGCGTGGTTTGCATAGTGCTCGTCTCTCGCCAATGTGGCCCTGGTTCGAATCCTGGCTGAGGCCTATGTGAGTAGAGTTGTGCGTTGGATCTCTCCTATGTCAGGAGGGTTTTTCTCCTGGCCCTCCAGTTTCCCTTCTTTCGGAAAAATCAAACACTTTCAGTTTCTGGCTATGCACCTTGTTCAAAATGGGCCGATGTTGTCGGCTGCCGTTAGGCGCCCATGCAAGCCAGCAGCTCGCAAGCAATGTAGCCACATCCTTCGCAATTCAGCTTCTCATCAGCTGCAAGTAAGGATAACTAGCCTCCCAAATAATAATTATTGTTATCAGTAAAGCATAACAATGTGCAATACTCTTTTGCGGTCTGGCGAATGACTTAGGATTTTTTTTTACTGAAGAAGGACACACTTTATAAAAGCTAGACGAATAATACGAGGTGTGATATAATATGTAGTCTTCCTTTCGGGCTGCAGGGTGGCATCAAAGCAGTGCTGTGGACCGACAGTCTTCAGATGATATTTATGATAATTGCGGCACTTGCGGTGGTCATCAAAGGAAATATGGAGCTAGGTGTTGCGAAGGTGTGGGAGAAGGCAGCCGAGGGAATGAGAACTGACTTTGTAAGGTAATAATAATAATGTTTTTTTTTTTTTATGTACTGCAGCGCTTTCACACCCCTATAGGGGCGTATCAAAGCACTCATTGTCTGTTGGGTTTTTTTCAACAGGAAGCAGAGCTATGTTTTGAGTTATGAGACCCATTTGTGTAGCACCTTAAAAGGGTTTACAAGGTGCTGGCAGAAACACTTGGGCAAACCCCTTCTCTTTGCGATACTATAAACTGGGTTCTTTTACGTGCATTGCACAACACACGTGACCTACGGCTTCCACGTCCCATCCGATAGGCGAAACAATAATGGTAAAGAAACTTGTTCAAGGACACAAGCGTCACGACCAGGACCTGAACCCACACTCCGCTGATAAGAAACGGAGCTTGAGCCAAGACGCGCCACCCGATAGTACTTTCTGTTTCAATCAGGTGCAGAACATTCTTATCATTGTCCCTTACACATAATCAGCATCTTTATAACAAGGAAATAGAAATGAACCTCAATTGAACTTGAACCTAAACTGCAAGGCAAATGTTTTCCCCACAAGAAACATGGGGTAGGAAATGAGTCGCCTCATGGCATGGTTATAAATGCTTTCTGAAAAGTGTAGTAGATAGTGTTTGTGTTTTGTGAGATCAACCATTATACCAAAGTAACCATCCAGTGAAAATTTAGGCTTAATCCGTTGTGTGAGGAAGGAGAAAATAGTGAAAAGCCATGCACAATTTTCAGCATGTAAACACGTTGTTCTTAATTTTGGTTGTAACAAACCGAAATGCGCTATTTTTAAAAAAGTTTTCAGATACAGTTTTCTCGAATGTGACTTCATTTGAGAGGGGAATATTTTACAGAACAAAAAGTATGGACTTCATAATCAGTAAGCTTTCAGACTCAAATTAAAACAATGAACTGATTATTCTTACCACTCCTGTATATTACCTTAAATTTAAGGTAACATAACATACTTTAAAAACATATGTTGCATAAAAAACAGTTCACAGGGTGAATCGTGGCACTTGAGATTTGTGATACAAATGAGCAAAAATTTAGCAATACCATGGGAAATTGAAAAAATTTACTTAAAACTACAACTAGACCAATACTAAAAACCTGGTACCCCATTATGTACGGATAGCAATGTCACTGTCCATTAATGTTTCCTTGTTGCATGCGGTTATAATAAATACTTCCTGATTTTCATCGAACTCAAGTTTCAGTTATTTTCAAATGAGAATCATTTTCCCAAGAGGCGGCTCCTGAGCTATGTTGTAGCCAAGGCAAACCTGAATTTTAATTTTTTTATAACACATAAATAAATAAATAAATCCAGCTTCACGCGTTGAAATCCTCACAATCCTAACAGACACGTGTAATGTTTTAAGTGTAATTTTTAAAAAATATTGTGAACGTTATTAGAACAAATATAGTTAAATTTCCTTATTCAACGAGGATGTATTTTATTAAGGCTAGGCCTATTGTGTTTGTGAGCGCCCAACGTAAACGAGCAGACATCGTGTCTGAAGGTCTGCGATTGTGGCGCAATGCAGAGCGTGACTGTGATTCCAATAAATGAATCTTTTTCAAGGAAGAAGTGATTGGTCAAGTCTTGACGAATATGCAGCGGTTATATCCCAACCTCTTCCCCAGGGTGTGTCGAGCAGTACGAGGTTGACTGCTCTCTCACCCTGGTATTGGAACATTTGCATATCCAAAAATTTTGGATACGTATGCAATTTAGAATAGTCTGGCTGCATATCGAAATTCACAAATTCGCCATAGTCTCGTGGTCCGGTACCAGATTGAGTAGCTCGTATGTATTGGAAACATGTACATGTGCTAATGTAATGTTGTTGTCCAATCAGGGTCCAAGTGAGGAGTTTCCATCCCAGGGTTTACTATTTACAAACATGGTTGGAAATAAAGTAAACCATGGGGACGAGGTTGGTTATATCCGTGCTCGTCGTACTAAATACAAGGTTTGCGTGTAGTTCACATATAAGTATCTCTATGTAGAATGGGGGGGGGGGGGATCAACATTGTTCTTCGTACTTCTTTTTCCTTTGTGGGGGGGGGGGTGGTGGTGGTCTTGAAAAGGTGTACTCTTTGTACACTTGTGAACAATTTTATTATAATGAAAGACCTCTACGGGCATGCAGATTACTCCATCTACAAAGCTGCTACTTCTTCAGTCTTACCCCTAATCCAATCCACTACACTGCGACCACTTCTGTTCCTGCAATTCTTGATTTCGTGATGTTTGATGATGCTTTGCATAGTGTGGATCATAAGACAAATTATAATGTAGTAAACTAAAGTTTGGAATGATTTCAGTTGATTGTTTTTCTCATCATTGGGCTTGGGGGGGGGGGGGCTGGCGACTGGGCCGCGCGAGTGTGTTGTTTTTGATCCGGGTGTTACTTCTCAATGTATTTGTATCAGTTTTAGCTTTTAATGTTTGAAATTTTTACGTGTCTCCAATCACGATGTTTTTGGGGGGTGGGGGGGGGGGGAGGGTTGAGGGAATGCGATCCGAGGTGCTCTTACCAATGTTCTCTGTATGTTGTACTGCACTGTTTAAATTATCGACATTGTCTTTACTCCTTTTTCTACATTTCTCTATGTTTTATACTTTTACTGTCCTGTTCTGGAGCCTTAAACAGTTTCAGATATGTAAATTTTCCATTTGTTATCTTTACAAAAAGTGGGGAAAAAAAGAATTGAATTGAATTGAATTGAATGGAGAAGAACCGGTGTGGTCGGCGCTTCAAACATGAGGGCTGTATATGGCTGCATGAAGTACAGCAGCCCTTCTTAAAACCTCTGCATTTTCAGCATTCTCCTAAAAACGAGCAGAGTATGTCAGTTTGAAACGTCCAGACCACATCGGTTGCTTCTCAGAACTAACACTTCCCCTAAAAGAATTATGCACTTGGGTTGTACCTGCAAGTTTAATACTACTACTACTAATAATAATTAACTAATAACAATATACGCGGCATTTTTATAGCCCATTATGCAGGAGCTTCTGTGCACAACACATAACATAAAACAATGAATTAAAATATATAAAGCAATTGTTACAAAAGTAAAGATTCAAATAAATGAGTCTTTGGAAGTCCTTTGAAAATCTGCTCGCTTGGCGAATATGAAGTGGTGAATCGTTTCATAACGAAGGTGCAATAAAGGGGAAGGCTCTTTGACACAATTTGTGGAAACAAAATAATTGAGACAGTAGGGATTTGCTATCAGAACGAAGAGGACGAACAGGAATATATTTATGCGGAATATTAGATTTATAGACAGGAGAGATAGGCCATGAAGAGCTTTGGAACTAATGGGATTTAACTTATACGAGATACGCAATTTGATCGGGAGCCAGTGTAGTTTAGTTTTCGTTAGATAGGTGTAATTTGTTGAAGACGAGGTACTAGATTTTCTTAACGTGATTTGATTAACTTTGAATTGGCAGATTCAACTTTGATTTCACCGACTTGCACAATGGGTTCGCCATCATGCTTGGATCGATAGCGGCTGGAAGCTACATGATCAACAACCAATACATGGTTCAACGGATGGTAATCTGCAAATCGGAGGCGGTGGCCAGAGCGTAAGTTTCTCAATCACACATCAACCCTTTCTCGAACAACAGTAAACAGAGTTCTGAAAATGTTTATTTTATGCGTGTCTTTATAACTGCCTGTCCACATGTTTTTTTCCCACCAAACTTTTAAAAACCACCTCTGAGTATTATGCCCTAGTTGTATTAGCTTCTTCTTGTTTACAAATAATATGTTGTTTATTTCAACAATAATATACCGGTTGTTTACTTTTCCCAGTAGTTTACTTGTTTACTTGTTGATCGGTAGGTTAGATTTTCTATTAGTTTAAAAAAGAAATTCATTCAGTGATAATGGAATCATTGTCTGTTTGTTTACAGCGCCCGAACTAGGGTAACATTAACGGGGCACAAGGGGGCGCATCATTTTTTTCTGGGAGGTTACTTCTCTAATGTAGTTTGCGTTTGCATTTTTGTTAAACAAGCCTTTTTTCAGCGATGGTGTTAAGTCAGTTACTATGTTTACATCAGACAATCTGACGTAAGCTTAAAAACAATTTTTTTTTGTCAGCGTGAAAATGGGAAAAATAGTTTTAAAAGCATCGTAAATGTAACATTTTAGTTTATTCAGGCAATGTTTTATCTAAGTTTCCAGATTTCAATGGGGGACACGGACATCAATGGGAGCCTCGTGCCCCCCACCCCCTCGTCGTTGTTGTCTCGCCGTTTTGTTGTGTTTTCGTTGTAAATGTTGCTTCATCAATGTGGTTATTGTTTGCTTTGTTGTTTTCACCGTCGTTTGTTGGTTCTGTTCAGTTTGTGTTGTTTTGGTTGTGTTTACCGTTCCAACTGTGATAATATCAATGTTTTTACAACTATAATTCCTTCAACACTGAGATATTATATTTGATTTTACAGTCCCAACTGATTGTCGTTAATAGTTGTAAATTCAAAGGGGCTTGTTTATAGAAAATGCAAGCAGAAACTTTCAAATGACCAGAAGCCCCCCCCCCAAAAAAAAAAATTGGTGCACCCCCTTGTACCCCATCCCCCCTTGTGCCCCCTCCCCCTTGTGCCCCCTGCAATGTTTACCCTTTAGTGTCAGCGCTGAGCAAAACTGATAAATGTAATTGATGTTTGTTCCTACAGGTCGATGAGTTGCTTTCTAGTGGGCTACGTTGGTTTCATGAGTCTCCTCATAACAGCCGGACTGACTATGTTTGCCTACTACGATGGGTGTGATCCGGGAACTTTAGGTTACACAAGCAAGAAGGACCAGGTCTCATATAACAAAACTAACAAAGTGTTTCTCTTTTATTTTACAACGATCAATTTCAGCACTGGTGTTTCGAGGCCTTACTTGGTTGGGAAGTTTATTCCAGACTAGAGACTAGCCTAAAATTTACACCACTCATTGTATTGGTATAATTGGTGATCATGTCTTATTGTTGGTGTTCAAACAGATCTTGCCATACTTTATTAACGATGTCTTTAGCCACCTCCCTGGAGTTCCTGGACTGCTTCTCACTGGACTATTTGGTGCTGCCCTGAGGTAAGACATATTCAACTTTTGCTCTTTATTGGAATGTATTAACATTATTGGACCATTGATAATCAAGATCGCAGAGGCGTGCGGAATGACCTCCGACCTCCGGAAGTGTCACTACAATCCTGGGACCAGTTTCCCAGAGCTGCCTTAGAACAAAAGTAGCTAGGCACATTAATTTTTTACTCACCAGAATAAGGGTACCAGCCGAACTACCGTGTCACATGTACAATTTGCTGTGACTGGTATCCTGCTCATTTCTGCTCAGCAGAAAATGTTAAGCACGACTCTGGTCATAAACTTGTTGGCCTCCGGCCCCCGGTCAATGTTGACTCACATTGCGCAGCCTGTGTGCTCCAGCCTGGGGTGGTTATTATCATGATTATGATTAAACTCATTTTTATGATTTATTCGGCCAAGATTTCAACTAAATTGCAACAATACAGGAATGTAGTATTTGTTACTAATGGGACAGCAGCAATGCTTGTAGGAGTAGAACAATGCAAAATGCAAGAATGGAACAGTAAACACAGAAAGGCAAAAACAACTATTGGAATCAGATGACGAGGCAAACTCATTCTAAAATGGCAAGGGTGAACTAAACCACTGTGACTCAAAAGCCCATTAATCAAATCTTAAAATTGGAAAAGAATCCCAAACAAATAAATCTAAAAGGATCAACATTGGGCGGGGAGCATGGTACAGGGGAGCACTGCAAACACTGGGGGTGTTAAAATTGACACCATGGGTGTTGTCACATATATATTCCGAAGAGAGAATCAAAATTAACATAATTTTAGGGTGTTAAAAGTACACCAATGCAATTGTTCTTGCAGAAATTAATGCTAGTTTAACACCCTATGGTGTAAATTTCGGTTGTTTGGTATCTATAATTGACAACACTCAAAGTGTCAATTGTAACACCCTGGTTTTAGCAGCGTGGTTTATCTGCATCTGTTTAGTGCTGTGCGTACTCCCTAACCATTCACAACAACAGCATGTAATGAGGGGGAAAGAGCAGAACCACTTGTTTTCAACTATTTATTCTACTTGTCCTCTTTGGGGTTTTATTTTTAAATTATGTTTTAAGGCAACAAATGCATCTCTAGTCCCTTTAAGTGATATTAGGCTTCATAGTAATGTGACAAGGCTTCATAGTAGGGGTATACTACGATTTCTCAGACTGTGAAAAAATAGAGGTGAATTGCAACAGTCGTTGGATTATGTCATCACGTATTGCTAATGGAGTTGGTCCAGCTCTGAAGGCAAGCTCTCAAGTGTCATATCGCAGGCTTGAGTATGGAGTGCCATTGAATTCGGGCAGATGCCGAATGGTTTTCAATACATTTGAAAGTACTTTTCTAAATTCAATTCTAAACAAAGGAGACAGGTACCGGCATACCCCTGCTGGCAGCGTACGGGATTCTAGTTTTCGCCACGGCGATCGCGAGCGCCTCGTTTAAAACCAATGACGTAACAACATTCACGGGGTTCTTGAAATACCATTGACAGCACCTTTATTCTGAAAATAAAAATTCTTGTTAACAATGGAGACTGTATACCCCGTAGTGGGATGGTAATAGTTTTCGCGACGGCAAAACACATGAGTGACAAGTCTGTTCGTCCTCAGGTATCTTAAATGTTAGACAATATTTAAAATCAATCTATAATGCTCAACAACCTTACAAGCAGACTCAAGATGGATTTGTATTCTTTGTAAAAAAAAAATTATCTGTTGCGTAAATTTTTACAAATTGTTTTTCATGGTATGTATTGTATATTATATCGACACGTCTGGCGAAGGACGGCCTGCGGGTGGGCATTATAAGAGGAACAACCAGGGCCATGGGAACATTCCTCGGGTGATATTCCCGCGGCTGATGAGTTCGGTGAACTCTTATCGATTTGTCGCCGGTTACAATCGGAAGTTAGCTCTTTACAATGGTCGAGGGTTCGCATACCATCCGAGTAGTAATGCCCTTTGATTTGTTTTTACACAGGACTCGGGAAAGCACATGCAGATACCGTGCTTGTCACATGTTGGTGTACGGGTATTAAACAAAATGATATATTGGCCTACGGTTTTTTTCGACCATTGTGACAAATTTCATATTGCGCTTTTTTGCTGAATTGTGTTAAATCACTCTGATTTAGAATTGCTCTGTTCGGTGAATTTCTCTATTGAACAAATTGTGTAGGTTTAATAGGCCTTTAACAGTAGTGCAGGGCCCTTAGGTTAATTACCTTTCCTAAATTACAACCAATCTGTGAAGAGTTGCTCAAAATCAGTGGTCAGATTTAGTTAAACATACGTAATATGGGTTTTATATACGTTCTTAAATTAGTTGGCTTGCAATGTATTGATGGCCGCAATTTGACAGATTCTTGGTTAATTGTTCGCTGCATTTCGAGGCGAAAATGTTTCTTTGCTGGGGAATAAATAACGAAAACAATGTAGACTTATTTTCCACACTGTTCCAGAAAACCGAGCAAGGCACTGAATACACAAAGAAACAAACAATAAACAAAATGAATAAACACATGGATTGGATGGAATCTCTGTAAATCTATGGCCTACATTTTACAGCTGTTTACTTGGCACGCTCTTCAAAACGACCATTCAACCCTGCTTCGATTATGCCTGTTCTGTTTGGGAAAATTGTTCCACGAAAGGGCACTTCTCAGACTGCGGAAAACAGCTGCGTGGGTTGTCTCAAACAATTTCGATTATATAAACTTTCATGTTGAATACATTATCAATCAATTATCTTGGCAGACCTTAGAACAAAGAAGGGACTTTTATTTAGCCTGTATATTTTATAAAAGTGTTCACGGACCTTGCTCCAAGTCGAATATTATATAGTGACGTAGAAATGTACTTCGATAGGAATAGTATTAATACAAGAAATGCAGACTCTCTAAATGTTGATGTCTCTAAACACAACGTTGAGTGTTTTAAACAATCTTTTAAGTTTGCCGGTGCTCAATTTTGGAAAAATATTCCTTCTTCCACAGAAAATTCCTCCTCCATTGACATTTTAAAATGTTTATATAAGAACCTGTACCTTAAGTAGTTTGACTAGCATTTGCAGTTGTAGATTTTTTCTATTTATTTTATGTATTTGTGTTAAACAGGACATTGATGTAAAACAGCTTTCACTGGTTTTTTTTATCCCGTATAATGATGTTGCAATAAATAAATAAACAAATTATAACTGCTACTTAAAATGTGTTTTTGAAGCGCGAGCTTCAGAACTAGGAATCTCATCCCTGGGGTGTTCTATTATAAATACTGTATTTTGTCACTAAAAAATAAATCAACAATTCCGTTTGTTTCTCCCCGTCCAACCCTCTGTCTTATCCCTTATTCAACCCAGTACTGTCTCGTCGGTTCTGAATGCTGTAGCGGCCGTGGTGGGCGAAAACCTCATCAAACCTTTCTGGAAAATGAAGGACTCGACGTATACAAACCTCCTCAAGATTATCGGTAGGTAGATTTCTGGAATGAACTTATCTCCAGATTATTCCCTACGACTGTTTTGTCTGGAGTGTTCTAGATAGAACAATACATATCAGTCTACCAACGTGACAACAACATATACCAATGGGCACGGTGCTTGAGGCTATAATTATGCAAGACTTTGCGAAACAACTTTCCTGTTCAACTCCGCCAATCTACTTAAGTTCATGGCTTCAAGAAAAAACTAACATGAAATTAATGGGTTATTTCACCAGGTTGGGACACCCGGTGTGACATTTATCCATATCATTAAAAGCATTCTCTTACATGTGACATAATTATTTCATGCAAAAAAACAAGTTAGTGGCCTGCTGTTTCGACCCTAGCAGAGTGTTTTTCGAAGGCTACCCCCCAAAAAACAAAAACAAAACAAAAACACACATTTGTGTTAGCCTTCGAGAAAGACTCTGTTAGGGTCGAACTTTTTCTTGCATTTTAATCGTAGGTCCTTTTGGTTGGTAAGCAGTTTGCAACAGCTTACTCTATTTTCTCACATTATTTTATGTTACATGCACCCTTGTTGATAAAATTGTTCGTTGAAATTTTAAATTTGTTGAAACATATTTGAACAAAAATGTGATCAAAATTACATTTAAAAGTAACATTGACATATCGTGTCATTGTTACATATGTTTTTTTTCTTTTTCTTTTTTAACACTCAACTACATACTTATGCAAACTCACTTTGTCTGCTAATTACATGACACACTAATCACCCAGATTAAACTTATGGATTGGTAGTCAGTGATTCAATACACCAGAAATGGCAAGACTGAAAAGAAGAACAAGAAGAAAAAGAAGAAGAAGAAGAAGGAGAAGAAGAAGAGTGCAGATGTAAAAAAGGCGCCAAAATATGTCACAGGACACAGTGCCTCTGTTACATCTAATAATAGTAAGGACAACTATAACACACGACGTCCCAACTTGGTTCAATGGCGCAACTCTTTATATCCGTTTAGAGTTTTGTAATTATTACTTTACTATTTTTTATATATATATATAAGGCATTTTGGATTGAAAGTTAAGCCCACTTTCTATGCATTTTGTTTTGTAAATAATTTACTGTTAGAGCTTATGTGTGCAGAGTAGGTAATACACACGTCTGCTCCGTCCTTGAGATTACACGACCCCGCAATTTGGGTCAATGACCACAGTTTCAATGACCCCCCCCCCTGAAAAAAATCGATCTTTTTTTGAGGCGAAACATACCTCAAACTTCGGTTTCTCTCAATTCGATAGATCTCAAGTGTGCTACATCAATTAAGTTACTCGGTGTGACTGTTCAAGACAACTTAAAATGGGACATACACATTGCGGAAATTATTTCTAAGGCAACCCGTAGGTTGTACACTTTGTGCGTACTACGTAAATCTAAAGTACCACCAACAGACATGGTGGCAGTCTATACTTGTTATATTAGACCTATACTGGAATATGCTAGTCAAGTTTGGCACAGTTCCATTACTGAGCGACAGGCCATTGCTGTTGAACATGTTCAGAAGCGTGCCGTTCGCATTATCCTTGGCCATCAGTATTACTCCTATACCATGGCACTTGAATTACTAGGTATCTCATCACTCAAGACTAGAAGAGAAGATCTTTTGATGAAGTTTGGTATTAACTTACTAAGATCCACTTAATTTAGGAACATTTAGGAAAGGGCGAAAGCAGTAATGTGCAAAATTGTGTTTCAAGACGAATGAGTGTGAAAGTTTAATCGGCTTTCTGCCATTCATTAGTCACCATATGAAGGTTAAATTCTGCATGAGAATGGGAACATTCTCTTTGAGGACAATGAAGTGACCAGTTTAGTTCTTGCATGAAACCGGATGGAAGCCAAAAGGTTTCACTGAACCTCAAATAGCGCGCGAGACTTCTAGGTTTGTATTGTTAGTGATATTGGAAACAATCAAAACCCTATTGTCTTGTAATTGACATTTTATATTCATTGTTTGTGCTTCACTGTTGTTTTTTGTTGTTGTTTGTTTTCCTATCCAGTGATAGTGTCATCCTTTCTGACGATCGGAACGTCATTTCTAATCCCAGTTATCGGTGATGCCTTACCGGTAAGATTTGATCATATTTAACTTTTTAAAGAAATTATAAGGACTACAAATAAAAGCCTGGTTGGGTTGGTGCATGTAGATGGATGTTGTGAATTAATGTTGTAATGCAGTACAATGTGATATTAGAACTCTATTACATTAGCACAATAAGAGCATTTGGCTCAAAAATGTGCTGAAGTTATGTTTTTGTTATGAATATACTACTACTACTACTACTACTAACGTAAATATTACGCGCCGGTATCCATCACAGAAGATGCTCATAGCGTAGTGTTATGTTTTAAAAACAGAATTGATAAAATACATAAAAACAGTTTATACACCCCGATTGGCTGGGAGGATATCACGACGTGGTCATGTTTAAACGTGCGATCAACCGTGCTAACAATATTGAGTCAATTAAAGAGGGCACAATCATTATGATTGCGTGGAGCACTCAAATTTCACGGCCCATTTTGGGGTTGGAGTGCCAAGAGCGCATATTCGGATCGCGCAAGTTTAAAACCTATGCGCGATAGTTTGAAACCTAAGCGCGCAAGTTTGACACTTGCGCAAGGAGCTACTAATAGTGCCAAACACACACACAAACAACACCCAACGTTAAGTCGCGGTGAGCTGAGGCTTAACTGTCAGATTATTATCTTTTTACTTTTGAGTTTTTATAAATGTTTTTAACTGGAGGTGTTTATGAATGGGAATAAAAGACATTTATAAGAGGAATAATCTGACCTCGTGTCCCCTCTTTTGTTCCCCTAATAGTCATTATACACCCCACTTGCACACTGCAGGGCGTAACAATACCATATTTTTATGGCCATCAATGGCTGAGCTCCATGCAGTGTAACGATTTGTATTCTCCATCGGAGATCAATAATAAAGGCCAATCAATTCAACGCTTTGCAGACAAGATGTCAGTAATCCTCAGTTGTGCCCAATCAGATTAATTGTTACATCATCTTGTCTGAAAAGGTTCACAGTCGATGATGTCGTAACATGCCCAGCGTGCTCCGAACTAAACTTCCCCATGTCAACCAATGCTAAACGCTAACGTTAACACATAATACAAAATAGGCCCATATTAATTGGTCATCCAGTCTATTGAAAACAAACCAAATATATATTTGGATATCTAAACTTCAGTTTTCTTTTCAATTCAAATCAAGACTAGTTGAAGCCCGAACATCTGACGTCACACTTCGAAGCTCGTGAATAACGCCAGATACCAGCCAGACCGGATGTTGCAAGATGTACCTTTGACATATCATTCATTTCGCACGGAGACTCGCAGTCAATTCACATGTACATGTTCACATTACATAGTGAATAAAACAACACTACATGATGTACACAACAATATGCACACGCTGCGTGCATGCAGTCGATCGAAAGTGCAAGCTGACAAACTAAATCACCTCGTAACCTCGACCAATCATAACACAGATATAGAATTCTTACGTCACAGCACGTTTGTCCAAATAAATTATTATGTCCAATGAAATCATTGGGCCTCAAGACCAGTACCTGTCTTTATCCTTGCGGATAAATACAGGGGACATGTCTAGACTAGTTTTAGCCTGAACATCTGACGTCGCACTTCGAGGCTCGTGAATAACGCCAAATACCAGCCTTGAGCACCTGGCGGGATCTTGCCAGATGTACCTTTGACCTCGCATTCATTTCACATTGCGATTCGCAGTCAACTCACACATGTACATGTGCACATATTAAATAGTGATTAAAACAACATTACATGCATGTATGTACAAATATTATACATGTATGCACCCACAGCATGAAGACGATCGAAAGTGCAAGCGGATAAGTACAGGGGACCAGTCTAGACTAATTGTTACACTGATTTGGCCGTGTCCGAAACGGCGACTTCGGCTACAGCTACAGCTAGATCAGCGCGTCTGCCAGTGTTGAAGAATAGGCAGACGCGCACGATCTAGCCGTAGCTGTAGCCGAAGTCGCCGTTTCGGACACGGCCTAAGTTTCTGCCCGTGTGGAGCGTAGAGTCACTCTTTATCTTCCCCCAAACTATTTACCGGACTGTGACAAACTTCAAAAACAAAGTGCGCGAATCTCTTTAACTGGTGTTTGACCAGAATTATGTAGTTACATTAAACAATGAACTACCAGGAAGTGTCATTGGCGATTACGCCCAAATTTAATGACCATAAATAATTATTTTCTGAGAAGCACTGCAACTGTTTATAGTCAAACTATTTTGAGAAAGGATTCCCTTTTAAAGATGGTTTGGATAAAATAAATGTTCACCCAAACCATTCATATCTGAGAAACGATTTATGCGGGTTGGTGTCCGTTCGCGAAGGCTGAAGTCAGAATATGCAGCTGGTACCCGCGTCACCCCTCGCTAAACGTGAACTGATTCGGCGTTCTTTTGAAACCACCGTGACAGAATTTTGTTTTGTTTTCTCAGCAATTAGACACGTGACTGTATTCAGTTGAAACTTTCAATCATATTTTACTTTTATAGTATAGTTCTTTATACATTTGCCTATGAATCAGCAGTATAATGTCGAAAATCAACCCTACCTATGAATTTTCGGGGTTATTTTTAAAGCTGGAAAAGGGTCCGTTTTGTGCACTCCCTTTAAATCCGGTAAAACAATTTCCATTCGGGCCGATTGTCTTGAATGCAAGAAAGAAATGCTTCATGTTTTATTCCCGATAAGTTTACTACCAAAACAAGTAGTAATAATATTACGGTAAACCCAAAAGCCTAAAATGTATTCTTGTCACCCTTTTTTGTGCCAAGGTTGTCAAAGGACGGTAGTTGCATTTGTGCAACTTAATCTTTCATCACTTTTACAAAATGGTCTTAAAATGATAAAACCTCTCTGGAAATAAATTATGATCAGTGCTTTGAGACGCCCGTTGATAAAGAGCTAAACGATATAAAAATATAAATTTTATATTATAATGTTTCAGGTAATTCTCACGATTGAGGGGGCAACAACTGGCAATCTACTGGCGCTGTACATTCTCGGTCCATTCGTCCCTTCCTGTGGGGCAAAGGTAACTCTACTCAAGAATCAGCTTCGCCCCCCCCCCCCAGCATAAGGTCTGAGAACACCTAGGTCTGAATTTACCCGGAGTCAGGGTCCCGTGGAGCTTGACCCATTTCTGGGTCAGTATGACCCGGAATTTGTGTCAAGATGACCCAGATATAGGTTAACCTGACGCAGAGTACAAGTTAATTTGAATAAAGCAATTTTCTTAAAACTATGACCCATATATTGGTCATACCCTGAATTCCTATTCTGACTTGGGCCCAATTTCATAGAGCTGCTTAAGCACACAAATTTGCTAAGCACAATAACATTTTGCTTACCAGAATAAGGTTACCAGCCAAACTACCATATCACGTGTACAACTTGTGACTGGTATCCTGCTCATTTATGCTAGCAGGAAATTGTTAAGCATTATTTTCTGCTTAGGCAACTCTATGAAATTGGGCCCCGGGAGTTTTCTTTAGTGTAATGCTGCACAACACAGTTCACATAACTGGCTTGATCTAAAAAAGGAACCACCCAGAATTGTATTGGTTTTCAATTTTAATTGCTGAGTGTGATGCCTCGCAAATCAGGACGATGATATTGCCAGCTCATTTTTAAAGGGACACGTTCCCTTGAACTGGGCGATTTGGGCTATACAAACCATTTGAAAGCGTTCGTTATGAAATCCATATGATTGGAAAGATGTTTTTAAAGAAGAATATAATGATCCACACTTATGCCTCGAAATATTGTTTGGTTTCCCTTTTACTTCGCGAACTCACACGGTGCGCCATTTTGTGGACCCAAATTTTTTGACTCCACAAAATGGCGGATAGTGTTTAGTGCGTGAAGTAAAAGGAGAACCTTCACAATTTCGAGGCATGTTTGATTCCGTGCCTTGCCCCGACAACAAGTTGTATTGATTAAATAATACTACTAAAAAGTTAACGCTTTAACAACTCTAAGGTCAGAGTTGACCTGGGTGCGGGTCCCGGGGGTGGGGAGGGGGGTGACACATTTCTGGGTCAGTGCAACACAGAAGCTGTGTCAAAATGACCCAGAAATAGGTAAAACTGACGCAAAATCCAAGCTCAAATCCCTAATCCCAGAAATGGGTTTGGCCCCCTGGGACCCGGGATTGGGTTAACTTCTAACCAGGGTAGGGTTTTAGGAGTGTATCAAAGTGACCAATGTTTGGGTGTGGGTTGCAACTCTGTTCTCTTTGGTTTTCCCCCAGGGTGCTATTGCAGGCTATGTGGTTGCGTTGGTAGTTGCTGTCGTAATGGCAGTAGGGACAATCTTGTTCAATCTTCCAGCTGTACCACTCCCTCTATCGGCCGACATATGCCTTAATGAAACCAGTGCATACCTCATGAATGGAACGTCACTGAACACGTTTACCATGGAAACGGGTACCATGATGTATACTTCAAATGCGACGCAGTTGACGGATGAATCTGGCGACGACGTCTATAGGTTTGTGTATATTATATACAAATACATGTATGTATTTATTTTTCTTTATGTTGTATTCAATGATACAACTCATGGTCGTTTAAATAAGAAAGATACGGACAGTGGTCAATCGTTGACTGACATTCTCTGCTTGGAACTAACGTTTTCAAATAAACATTAAGGCATATTGTGTGTGGGAAAAGCTCCACACGTATGCTAAGGGTATAACTAGCCCCAATAGTGATCCCATGCTGTTTCCCATATATATTAGGTTTCCCAAATCCCTTGTAAAGGTTGAACCTACGCAATTATAGTCACACGACTATAGTCTGGTCCCGTGGCAACCACCACAAAGGCATAATCTTCATGCATGCGGTATTAGCGCGTAGCATACCTTCCCATCCAGGTGAAATAAAGGCTGTACAAACTTTCCGATCCTAGTCCAAACCTACTACGTAATATTCAACCAATAGCAATAAAGGACTATAGCTGGAGGTGGCGTGGGACCATGTAGAAAGTAAAACAAAATCAAGAATATTCATGTTTGTGTGGAGGTTTATCCACACAGAAATACCCAAGGAGGCACACAACTGTTTACTTCATTACAAAACCGAAGATCCTGCTCAAAAAGAGGTTAGAGTACTGGCTGAGTTTTTTTCAATATAGGCCTATTGAATACCGAGTAAGTATCAACTGCACTCTGTTCATGTGTTATGTGCTACAGTACACAATTTAGTATCAAATTATTTTATTGTATACAATTTAAACTTATTTTGTTTGTTCATATTTAATGTTCCTTTACTGCTACCTTCCAACAGACCAGCGATCTTCACTATGGCCAAGATATGGATAGGTTTCCTCACCTTCCTAATAACACTGTTTGTAGCTTTGCTGACAACATGCTTAACAGGTTAGTTATTTAAATAATACACGGAGCAAAAAAATAATAACTCTAAGTGACTAATTCAATGACATGGCCATTACATGTACATGTTTTTTCAGTTGTCTCTTAAATGCTGGTATACTGGACAAAGACCTCAAGTATGATGGTAAAACTGTTCGAAGATGACGAACTGCTGATGCAAAGGCATATCCCTCTTGAAATATGATTCCTTTCTCTATCTGCCCAGTTTCATATATGTTGATGACTCTTTCAGCAACAAAATGTTCAAGTCTTACACCGGACAGCGACTTGTAGGTCAGCAACATAAAATTGTATATTATTCACTCATTTATGGACAGCCAGGTGTAATTTTGTTAGAACTGGAGGGATGGAGGCTGACCTGCTTGCTTGCCTGCACAACAAGACGGGCAGCTGGGACCCGAGTCTCATGCAGCCCATGGAGAAAATGCGAACATAAGCTCTACTTTGTCCTTTTAATTAGGATGAAGTGTATCAAATCTTGTGGCCATTTGCAGACGCTAACTGTGAGACTTTAGGGGACACTAGGTTGCAGCAGACTTACCAGGTAAATTCAGCGTTCGCAAAATTGTGCGCATGCTCAGGTAAACAATGGAAATTTACCTGGTAAGTCTGCTGCCACCTAGCGTTCCAAAGTCCCCCGTTGGCATTTTAGCACAAACCGTTTGTGATCCCTGGAGATCTTATAAAAAACCACAATAAATAAATATGCCTCTACAAGTTAAACCAAAACTTTTGGAACACCAGTTTTGTCTTGATATCAGCAGGAAGTTCCGTCTAACACCTAGACTGTGTCATGCTATTTTGTAGGTGCCAATGACATTTCTAAACTGGATCCACGTCTTGTTGTATGGAAAATGGAAAGTTCATCTGCAATGTGTGATGACGGTGATGAGAAGGTGAGCGGCCAGTCACATACAAATTATAATAGATACAAAATAAACAAATAAACAAATAAACAAATAAACAAAAATAAAAATAAATCTTTGATAATGAGGAAGTTAAGCATGCAGACATTTCTGAGAATACTAATCTTTTCCCCTCTTATTCACAGTTGGCGTTTACCCCATATAAAAACTTTTTTTAAAATAACGTTTATTCATCTGTTTGTTTTTTCATTTTAGACCAATGTTTGTTATTTTGTTAACAGGAAGAGTGGAATGATTTCAAAGCGGTTCCGCAAATAGACGAGGAGGATGAGTCCATCCCACCGAAGAAAGTGACTACACGACAGACTGATAATGGCAACTACAAGAACCTCGAAAATGACTTCGTTTCGGCTGTATGATTGATAATCCCAATATTGTGTGGGTTACCCACCTATGTTCCGACCCCGATATGTTCCGACACCTCTAGTGTACTAACCCAAACCCTAGCGGGTAAATCACAAGGGTTTTATTTAATAAAAACTATTTGTTTGTTCCACTACTCAATCGAATGATTACAGCAAATACTTTTCGTTTGAAATAGAAAGGTGCAAGAAATTTGTATTTTCATGTTTTTCTTCAAATAAGTATGGGTGATCGTTCAGTTTTCTTATTACAGAAACATTAGCAAATTATAAGATGTATTTAATTTCTATTTTCATTGTTGTACGAACAAATAGTAATATTTATTTAATTAAATTTACAAAAAAAAATGTCTCAAGTTAGTAGAAGTATTGGTAATGGTTCAGTTTTCCTTTTATATAAACATTAGCAAATTGATTCGCCCAGTAGTTGTTTGGTCAGAACGATGGGCATGTTATGTGTTGTCCCTGCAGTGAGGGAACTTTTTGGTTGCAACATCCCGGTCCTATGTTGTCAGCACATAATGATAATTAGTTTGTTTCATAGGTTAGGAGGGTTTGTTTATTTTATTTATTTATTATTATTTTTTTGTTATCTTAGTCTGTTGTATACATGTCCAGGTATTGCCTGGGTTAATTCAAGCTTACACATGAATTTAAGCTTATTTGTTTGCTTATACATAAGAAACAAACGTGGGCCAAAAATAATAAATGGCACCCCTTGGAACCAGCTACAAAAGTAATAATTAAGCCACACAAGTAATAGTCTTGATTGGCGACGTTCATTTTGTTTAACGTAGTGCTATATCGCAACACGAATTACTGGAGAAAAGATATCTGTATCACACGAACATTTATAGACTTGCCCAGTCCTTCTGAGTCAGTCTCCCAAACAGTTAATGTATAAGCGCCCTCTATCGGTGGCTAATACAAAAAACAGCGTCGCCAATCAAGACTACACAAGTAAGTGAGCGGGAACCCAAAGCCTTGATGTGTAATAATTTGTTTTGAGATACGGTGACAAAAGCTGTGAGAAAAAAAAAAGACAAACAAGGGTACATTCCAACAGTTGAACCACATCAATTGATGCAATATCTTTCAACTTGAAAATACATGAACAATTTTCCAGTTGAACAATTCACCTTAGTGTGTAGCGAATCTACAGTTAAGTGTAGATTCGTAAAAATAAGCTACAATGTCATCAAAAGAGTGACGTCACAGAAATAGTTTGACTGGAATCATTACATAGTCTATGGCTTTTGAGGGGAAGGTTAAGGCAGACATTATTAACTTCCCTTACGTGTAGATTCGTGGCTATACATTGTACTCGCCTTCACACAAAAAACGGTGGCAGGCTTGAAGTGTGTATTTTAGCTAAACATGCAGAAAGAGGTGTGTATATCAGATTAAAACGCATCGTATGTTGATCATCTGACTTACCCCTGTGTGTTTTTTTAATTTTTGGTGCTAAAGAAGTACCGTTCAAGCAGCGAGTGTGTCAGTGTTAATTTGTCAAGTGCGTCAAAAAAGTTGCATTAGCGTAGTAAAATATCTCATAACCTGGTAGTGTGTGTAACTTCACTCATCGCGCGTAATGCCTCTTAGAACGCAAGAAGAGTATGACACTAATTCACTTTTCTGTCTGAGTACTTGAATGCATAATGGTAGTAAGTCCGACGCACTTGCAATGTATGATAACGCACGCCCATTGTGTAAATTTTTCTTACCTACCAATTGTGTCAGACTTATGCACTTGAGTTGTTAAATGATTCACGCCTAGGTTTAGCATGGTTAAGCTGAGTAGGTTGACGATGGAAGTGCGTCAAGACTATTCCCGCGAAAATTTCACGTGGTCTTGCATGGACGGAAGCGGTATGTTTTGTACGTGCGGACGCGCGAAAATCACACACTCATACTGCATACTTCTTTCAGACGTTGTTGGTCAGAGCAGCAGCTAGCGCCCCCCCCCCCCCAGCCTGCGACTGTCAATCATTCGTAAGTATTGGTTTATTTAGTTCTCTCTCTGTCCATATTAAGTTTTCAACTTCTGTCGTTATTTAGCGTACAAGTTTTGCTGCTTCTCAACATGCTCAATTAGGCCTAGAATTTGTTTTTCTCTCATGATCGCATGACTGTGATGTGATCATGATGAACATAGTTGTTGCGTTGGTCTTTGTGGTTTGTTCTGATGAGTAGGCTAGTATTGTAATCATGTATTACCATTATGCTTCAGATATTGATCAAGAACACCATAATATTATTGTCATTATTCGAAGCACTTATATTTGCACTCTGTTACACTATGGAGAAACTCATGATGTCGAGTATCCAACATTACTGGTCTCCGTTAGTGTTTAGAGTTAGAAGAGTCTTGGCATAACGGGACGATTCTCCCAGCCGGGCCTTTCATTGGCATTGGTAAGGGGAACGTTTCCATTCAGTCTGTAATATTAACATCTGAAAGTAAAAAACAACTTGTGTGTAAAATAACACAGTGGATGGGTCACATACATCATCAGGGTTAATGACTGTTTTGTCGGTCAAAGGTCTCACGATTGTAATACATTTTATAGGCACACGCGCTTGTGTAGCCATATGCAGTGCACATAGTCTACAGTATGCTGTCACTGTGTACATCCACTCAAAGAGATTTAAGCACTTCCCATAACATTATGTTCTGTTATTATGCGTTTGCAGAGAGGCAACCACACTTTCAAAAGTCAATCAGATTTGCGTTTAATTTGATGAGGGAAATTACATCAATTTTGTAGGCCTATAATTATAGTGAAAGGTAAGCAATGAAAATTTTCCCTAAAACATTGAAACGAATATGTGAAATGTTTCTTTACTTTTTTTTTGTTTTCATAGCCTGATATAATTCTCATTTGTTGCAGATTTCACATCGGTTCATTGCACCATCAGTTCTTGTGCTTGTCACTCTTCTTCAGTGTGTCAGGTTTAATTATTTTACAATGTCTCAATCGGTTGGCACTGTCTATAATTGTGGCATTTGTCGTATTTATGAGGCACCAACATTTCAAAAGCTGCTCAGACATGTAAGGCTTGTTCATAGTAACGAACCCCATTTCTCCGTAAGATGTGGCCTTGGTGGATGTGAAAAAATATACAAGGTATTTTCTTCCTATTTAACTCATCTTCGGCGACATCATGCCGAAAGTGTTAACCCACATTCACAAACAAGTATTACAGAAAATGATCAGACAAGAGAAAATAACAATGAAGAAAATGTCACAGAGGATAACATAGACACCGGAGAATCCAATGATGATCCTGACAAGCAAGCCACTTTCAAAAAAGCCTTCGCCCTCCACATTCTTAAGATTAGGGAATTGCACAAACTCCCGAAGAAATCCATTAACCTTTTGAGTACAGAGATATTTGATTTGTTGGAAATGCAGCAAGAACACTTAGTTTCCAAATTTTGTGAAATAGTATCGAGTTGTGCAGGTGGTAACACACCATTTGGAAAGTGTGCGATTCCAGAGGTTGTTCATACAACATTACAGACAATTAAACCCCTACTAACAGATGCAAATCACCATGCCTTTCTGAAGAGCCATGTTGGGTTGATTGAATCAATAACTTATGAACTTGGTCACAATTCAAATGGAAAGCCCAAAACATATCAGTATGTTCCAGTGTTACAAACATTGTCCAAGCTGCTAGAACACCCAGACATTATAAGCCAAGTTCTTAATGGCAGATCCAATGAACATGATGGACACCTCCATGACTTCTGTGATGGTATTTTGTTCAAGGAAAATCCTTTGTATTCTTCCCAGCAGTATGCCCTACAGGTTCAACTATATAATGATGACTTTCAGGTGACAAATCCGTTAGGAAGTAAAGCGGTTAAGATTTCTGCCTTTTACTACTTGTTGGGCAACATTCATCCTAAGTTCAGGTCTAAGTTGTATGTTATTCAGTTGGCAATACTTGCAGAATCCAAATACATCAAAAATAACCTTGGCCAAGTGCTCAGACCACTTATAGAGGATCTGAAACAACTGGAACAGGAAGGAATCTCGGTCAGAGTTGATGGCAACACAGTTAATATCAGGGGGACCATAAGTTTTGTCTCGGCTGATAATCTTGGAAGTCATTTCATTGGAAGTTTTTTTGAGAGTTTTACAACAGAACGATTCTGTCGTTTTTGTATGTGCACCAGACGAGATCTAAAAAGTGGAAAGTGTTTGACAACAACCGCAGAAGAACGAACGATTGGCATATATGATCGTCATGTTTCTCTTGTCTCTGCTCATAGTTCTTTCGCATCAGTGTATGGTGTTCATGGAACTCCATCTCCTCTGAATGAGTTGGCATACTTTCATGTCACAGAAGGCCTTCCCCCAGATGTTGCCCATGATTTAATGGAAGGTGTATGCAAACAAGTAATGACAAAAATCCTTCCAGGTATTCAGGTGTATGTCACTGACATTAACTCAGTTCTGGAGTCCTTTCCATATAAAGGCTCAGACAAATCTACAAAACCCTCACCACTGTCAATATCTGGCTCAAACATTCGCATAAAACAAAGTGCCTGTCAGATGTGGTGCTTTTGCAGACTCTGTCCAGTCATGTTTGCTGCAAAAATTCCTCCCAGAGAACCTCTGTGGAATGTGTTACTCTTACTTGTGGACATAATTGAAATTGCTACTTCCCCTGTTCAAACTGCAATGAGCATTTCCTTCTTGAAATCTGTCATTGCAGAATTCCTTCAAGAATTTATCAACTTATTTGGTGCTGACTCCTTGACCCCAAAGTTTCACTTTCTTCAGCATTACCCAGATATGATGGCAAAGTATGGACCACTTATCCATTGCTGGACGATGAGGTTTGAGGCAAAACACAGCTATTTCAAGGAAATTGCCAGACGCACAAAAAATATGAGAAATATCTGCAAAACACTCTCTACCAGGCATCAATACTTGCAGTGCTTCTACAACTCAAGTGTAAATTTCTTGGAACATGACAACCTCGAATTCACTCGCCTTTCCACTATTTATGTGTCATTGCTCCAACCACAGGTACAGGGTATTGTGAGAAATATTGTTCCCTTTGACAATATTGACACTGATGTGAACATTGTCAACCAGGCCGAGTCTGTAACTGTAAGTGGTGTGAGGTATGATAAAGGATCAGCAGTAGTTCTTGGGACAGATGGTGGTTTGTGCCAGTTTGGCAAAATTGACATCATTCTTGTTCATGCAGGAACCGTAAACTTCATTGCAATGGAATTGCACACATCAAATTTCAGTAGGCATCATCATTCTTATGTTGTCAGTGAAACAAACAAGTATGTTCCAGTCAAAGTCAGTGACCTCCTGGATTTTTATCCCCTTGAAATATACAGTCTTGCAAATATAAACTACATTCCCCTGAAACATCGTGTACACATGGAAATGTAAAAGTGTGCAAACGATGAGCAACAGAATTTTAATTTGGGCATTGCTTTTTGTTTTGCTTTTATCTGGCTGCAGTTCCCACTATGGAGTACCTTGTAACATGTGGCATGTCAAGGAAGGTTGTTATTGCTGCAGACAACTCTGAGCTTGAAGCTAGAATTAGAGAAGCTTTTGAGATTCCTGAGAAAAACAAAATTACCTTACAAGTCTACATCCAGAAATGGGGGGAGTACATTGACACCAGAGCACAAGATGTTGAGAGTAATGCCAAAATCAATGTTATCAATTTTGAGAGTGACTTTCCTCTAATAATACCAGGCAGCTCAGAGTCTAGCTTTGACTCAGTGAGTATCCCTTCCTTCGCATCTACGAGTCAGATTTTTTCTGACAGTGAGAGTGACATAGTCTCAGACTGTGTCTCATCAGAACAGCAGAACTTCAGTGTTCCAGTTCCAGATATGAGGTAAGTGTAAGGTGTATTGATGAATCCCTCTAACTTGATCTTTGTACAGGTAATATCAACAAAAAATAAACAACTTGCTATAATAGGGCTTGTGATGTTTTCCTACAGTAAGTCACTTGTTACAGTTGGCGCACAGAATTGGCCATCACCATTCAAGCTCCCTTGGCAGTGCTTCCCCCCAGACCTTAAGATGGCCTTGGCAGATAAGAAGCAACTTGACATCAGACAACAAAAGAAGCTGGTGCAAGCTGTTTTCGACGAGATGAGGAAAGTTACTTGGTGAGAGTGCTTTAATTCAATTCATTATATATTCCCTTGCAAACTTTATTCCTGGGGTGAAATAACAACAAATGAACACCTGCAACATTTCTCCTTTTATTTTCCATAAATCTTTTCCACAGGACACCGCACCCCTGGCAATACGATGAAGCAGCTCGTGCTATCACGGAAACCTACCCACATCTTGCTGACAAGACACCACTCTGCAAGCCTCATGTGAGTATTTCTAATCAAACATACCGGTAGGAAGACTATTATCAAAATGATGCAATGTGTCATTTACACAATCAAATTAAGCTTGGTTTTATTGAAGATGGAGGGTTAGCAATAAGTAATCAACTGAAAATTCCCCATGCTAAAATATGTAGCAATATGATGTTTCATATATGATCTTAACTGCAGTTTTCCATATTCAAATAATTTGAGCTGGAAGCTAATCATACCATTTTAAACCAAATCATCACGAAGTTTAGTTTCTGGCTGTAAAAGAAATCAATCTATTGAAAAATAAGTTCAGAATAAATCAAAATTGTCACCTTCAATTGAACCTCTCTTAAATGTTGATTATCTTTTTCATAAAATTGAAAGGACATATGGAAAGGTCGACTTTCTGATAAGTTCAGAAATGAGAGGAAGAGGAAAAGGACTGAAGATGAAGTTTCCAGTCCTGAAACGGTCACTCCAAAGCGACAGCGATCAATCACTCAATCAAGCACCTCGCAGCTTCCAGAAGGAGAGGACGCTGTATCAATGGAGAGGCACATCAGGTTATTATCTTTAGTATAATTGTGTTACAAATGTTTGAAATGTTATACTTCTTGATTTGATTTTTGTCTTTAGTACGCCTTATTTATTTCCAATTTCCACTGAATACTATCTCATCGCTGAAGCCACAATTGTATCTAGAGATAGCGCCAAAATCGTTTGTAAAATTGATCCACTCATAGGAGTCAATTCACTGGTCACAGATGAATTTTGGCGAATCAGATGGCTCTTGTGTTTGCAGCATGCTTAAGCTGCAACCACTTGGTCCATATACTATTAAGTTAATTATTTTATAAAACTTACATTTCATGTAATTATAACAGAGTTGTAACAAGTTATTGATTTCTGCACCTCAAGTCGAGTTGAGTCGAGTCACAAAAATTAACTCAAGCCGGACTCGAGTCGTCATTGACTCAAGTCATTACAACTCTGAATTTTAATAACATGCTATTATCTTTTCTCTTCCAATTTTAATTTATTTTGTTTGATGAAGTGCACTCTGCGAAGAACACAAAAAGCGGCAGCAGGATGAGAAGAAAATCAACCAACTTATGGATCTAACCTTTCCACTAAGAAGGCAAACCATCCTCAAGAAGGCACTGGTGGTCGACATCAAAGCACAATATCCTGTGCTTTTCACCACAAAACAGGTTAATTTAAAAGACTTCTCTCCCTAAGCAAATTTGTGAATTTCAAAGCAAACAAGCATTGTTTATTGCTGGATTGTTATCGTTTAGTTCAATTAAGTTGTGACACATTTTTGCCTTAAAGGACACAATCAGAGCAATCCTTTGTAAACAGCTGAACGGTCTGTTGCCCACTTCACAACAAAAAAGTAGATTCTTTGTAATTTTGACATATTCTTTTTACAAATTTTATTTCAGATCTTTCTTGAGTTGGGCAGAATGATACCATCACTTAAGTCTTTCGATGCTAACATCTGCATCAAGGGAATGTCACCATATGTGTCAGCAATTATAAACTACCCTTTTTACAAGAAGGCTGATGCAAGCTTCCTTCGGCTGATCCAGACAAAGATATCTTCTTCTGAAACAGACAACGAGAAGGAATGTAAGCATTTTTTTGTTGCCCACAGTTAGTTAACTAAGATACACTTCAACCACAGTTGGACAGTTCATGGCAGGAGCACTTCAGCAATTTTTTTAATTGGGGCGTGCCCAAGCACTCCCATGCAAATACATAAATTGATGTTCTGTTCCTGTTAGTTAAAATTGCCAGACTGCAACGAGAGTGTATTTTCATGACAAATGCTAATGTGTCATGTAAGCACTAAAGATAAAGAGTGAATTTCGGATTGAGCAAGACAAGCCAGTGCAGGTCACACAACCTACTTTCAGTATTTAGAAGGCAGTTGGGGCCTTTGGCCATTGAAACAAGAATTACTTTGGAGGATGATTTGCAAGCCTGAATACATTTAACAGAGTGGTGACTATTGCTTGGTCTGATGGGGTTCCATTCCTCCATGGTGCTTAATTTTAGCTGATCAAGCTGATATTCATCCAAGTGAGGTACAAATTATGAATCGTGGGCATTATACTAAGGAACCAATTATAATTGTTTTTCCCTGCAGATTTAAAGACTGCTGGTGCAATACTACTGCTGCCATCATTTTTTGTTGGAGAAAACAGAACTCTCCTTATCACTGACCAAAAGGTAGGTTTCTCTTGTTCGTATTAGCTGTGTGTGTGCACATAAGTGATCAATAAGACTGATATGAAATGTATGACATTTTCAAAGCATCCCATAAAATTTCACTTTGAAATTGCTGTTTATCAAATGCACCAGGAGATTGATATGATTATTGCCAATTATGGTTAATTATGGTTAATTATTATGTGGAGTGCTGTGGCTTAGTGGTTTCAGGGCATAGGATTTGTGGTCTGCGGGTAAAGCTGCAGGTTGTAGGTTCGAGTCCATCCTGGGGTCATGGTGTAAGTGCCCTTTGGTAAGCACTTTGTCATGCAATGCCTCTTCCACAAGGTTTATAAATGGGGGCAGTGAGAGCAGAGATGGTTGTTGTGATCGAATCTAGCTTCCTTTGGCCTACAGGCAGCATCAAGCTGTTATACTCCCCAGCAAGCTGAGATTTTTGAATGTTTCATTGGCCCAATGAGCAGGGGTAATAACAATGTAGTGCCTTGAGTAGCAGTTCTGGTCGACACCAGCTGTATTAATTGCATTATTATTATGATATTGATAAGATGAAAACAGAATCGTTTGGTGTATGCTGAGAGAACTCCTTTTCCTTTCCATTTTTTTTTAGGATGAGTCTACTGTTCAGCCACACCTACAATACCTAGGGCAACAGAATGACCTCATGTCCATGACGGACAGCTATGCTGTGTATGCAGAGCAACAGGAGCTCTTCATAGTAACAGGGATTATTGATGCCCTGTTAGCTTTGCTGGCCACATATTTTATCTTTGATATGTCGTACCCAAAAGGTATTAGAAACACCCTAACATTCCTGCAGTTGAATCTGTTGAAGATGACGCAAGGGGCAAAACCCCCAAAACCAGTGAGCAGAGTAATCAACCTCCTCAGGAAGGGCGATAGTTAAATTGACTCTCATTTCATCATGAGGACAAACGAAGTCAGCTGCTAATTTTTGTTTAAATTTATATTTAATTTTTTTCTTTTAGTTTTGGTTGTTTAGTAAAGTTTCTCAGATACATTTTGCTCAAAGAAGAAAGTACTTTCATGAACAGTTAGTCAACAACTTTGAACACACTAAATGTGGAGGGTGATCTACAGAATTCAGACAACAGTTGTTTTTGTAGACTTGCCTGCTACTACTCTTTGTCAGCAACACTGGGTAATTTGTTGTTAATCTGACTATGATTAATCATTTGGGGGAATAAAACCTGTCAGAGAAAGGCCCAAAAATAAAGGCAAAAAAAAAAGAAAAAGGAAAACAACTTTTGGAACAATTTTACGTTTTAAAAGAAAAATTTAATATTTCATGTTTGTGTTATTCAAAGAGTGCCAGAAACACGGCATTATTCGTTTCTAAGTGGGAGAAAAACTTAAAAGAAAAATATAATTCTCTCTGTCAGCAACACTCGGTTATTTGTTGGTTAATCCGCTTATCACAAATTTTGGGGGCAAAACCTGACCGAGGAAGGCCCCTACTTGTAACAATTGTACTTTTTGTAAGAAGAAGTTATTATTAATTTGTGTTTTTCAAAGAGGTTAGGAACACACCATGATTCAGAGTGGGAGAAAACCTTAAAAGAAAATTTTAACTATCTCCGTCAGCTAGACTCTGTTATTTGTTGGTTAATCTGTTTAAATGAAAAAAAAAAAAAAAAAAAAAAAAACCACCTTTGGAACAATTGTACTTTTTATAAGAAAAAGTTAATATTTCATGTTTGTGTTATTCAAAGAGTGCCAGGAACACAGCATTATTCATTTCTAAGTGGGAGAAAAACTTAAAAGAAAAATATAATTCTCTCTGGTCAGCAACACAAGGTTATTTGTTGGTTAATCCGCTTATCACAATTTTGGGGACAAAACCTGACCGAGGAAGGCCCCTACTTGTAACAATTGTACTTTTTGTAAGGAGAAATTATTATTTTATGTTTGTTTTATTTATATAGTGTGTCAGGAGCACATGTAATTCTTAAGGAAGAGAAAATATATTAATTCGTTTTATTATTTGTAGTTTGTATTATTATTATTTTTTGGACCACGAAAGTAGCAGTTTCAAACATGTTTAATTGTTGTTGTTTTTTATGATAAAATAAACGTACACAGAAGTGTGTCAAGCTTGGATGACGTTAAACAACTATGACTCATTTTGTGTGTCCTTCGGATGTCAGGTTTACATTTTTCCTAATTTTTTTTATTTACTCGTCGAGTGGGTCACCATGGTATTTAAACTATAAATGAGTTTAATTCCTCATCTCTGAGTCATTTTTTAATTACTCATTAAGTGAGTCCAACA
Organism: Pisaster brevispinus; assembly: GCA_023634235.1. Lineage (NCBI taxonomy): Eukaryota > Metazoa > Echinodermata > Asteroidea > Forcipulatida > Asteriidae > Pisaster > Pisaster brevispinus. The sequence goes on from JAMKCF010000007.1 coordinate 2,084,166, forward strand.
TTTTTTTGATTCACCGGATGAGTAAATTTCAAGTGAGTATCTCTGCAGATTACTCATTTGGTGTGGCGTTCTGAAGTCAAATCGTTTTACTGGTCATAATGGGTATTCGAACATAATATCTTTTTGGTGCATCGTTATACTTGAGTAACTTTACGCGTTTAAATGAGTATAGCAATTGATAACGCATTTGTTAAGAGTGTCATCTGTGAGTCAACTATACTCGGAATTCATGTGTCTTATTACTCAGAATATTTTTTGTGTGTTCAGCTTGTACATTCTATCCACGAATCTACACATTCTCATTCATTCTCATTATTAACACGGCTGAGAATACGACACCAAAACTCTTCCCATTAATTTAGCATCTATGCAAACAATATGAACTAAAACCTTTAAGTTTTCTACGTATTACTTTTTTCCTTTTTCTTAGCTCCAGAAGAGCTCTAAAATTGCTGCCTTGTCAATAATAAAAACACCATTTTCAAACTATTTTCTCAAAGACGACAACATTGAGAGTTTTTGTTTCGATTTTGTTATTATTGATGTCAAGTTGATGATGTTGATGTTGTTGTTGTTTTCAAGGACGTGTATCACTCGATGAAATGAAGTTTTTTTTGTCTATGAAAGGCTGCTAACTTCGCATACGAAGAACCCTGCTTGGACGATTTTCAGGGTCTTACAGATGACAGTAAAGTTAGTTTGATATTGGAAACTGGACATGCACATAGGTTTGTACAGCGAATATCAATGTTGCTTTTTTGATATTCGCTGTACAAACCTATGTGAATGTCCAATGTCCATTTGTATTGGACATTCACATACTAGGTTTGTACAGCGAATATCAATGTTGCTTTTTTGATACTCGCTGTACAAACCTATGCGAATGTCCAACGTCCAATATCAAACTTAAATTTACTGTCGTGTCTTACAGTCGCATTGTCATTTTGTCGAACTTTTGTAAAATGTTCATAATTATGTACTTTGGGTTTGAATGCAATAAATGGTTGGTGTTAATATTGTGATGTAAGTTTAGTTTCTGCCAATTGGGTGCAAATATTATGTATTTATATATTGGGCAGAAATTTGTGCGTTAAGTTTTCCCCTTGTGAATATTGTACAGTCCACCAATTTTTGCAAGATTTATTGCACTATCCATGCTAAATATGAAATGGGATGCGATCAAATGACCCGCCTTGGTTACCAAGTGATCTTTACGACAAAACCAGCAATTAATATTCATACGTCATATTTATACGTCATTGAATGTTCAGTTTGATTGGCTGAATGTTACCCTATTTGCCTTATTTATGAGTTGGCCATGTTGTGTCTTATTCCCAGAATTCAAAGGGTTTGTAAGCATTAAGCCCTCACCACAGGTCACCAGGCTATTTTGTCTCTATTGGTCAACGTATACATTTGGTGCTCAATATGGGGCACGGTGGCACCCCCACCCATTGTGTCTTCATTGTGTGCTTGGAATCTCAGGAATTCTTCAGAGGATTTTAGGGGGGGGGGTATTTTTGTACAAGAGGAAAACAGTGTGTTAAAGTATGGGAACATTGGGGGGGGGGGGGGTCCTCTGCCCCATATCGGGCATGGTATAGATCAACGGCAATCTCTTCCAAAAGGGTCAAGGTTTTTTTGAAGTGGATGAAAGAGCTGCATCCAGTTGGTTTGTTTAGTAAGTAAGCTTTAGAATAAGGCTGTGAAGGTATAGCCGCACTTATGTGATTGTGAACAAGGCAAATATTTGGTTTGGATCTCGCGTAAAAGTTTAAAAACAGTCCCAATAAACTTCAGCTAAAACAGTATAGGCCTATGGATTTTAAAAACAAGAACTTTGTATTAATTGAGTTGGCAACCGAAAATGAAGGTCTGACCAGAAATGTGACGTAATTGCAACATTTCCCCCAAAATCTCTCTATACATGGTTCTGCTTTTCTTAAAGAAGGGCGCCACCTAGATCCAGCTGACGATGATGAACAGCAGCGTTTATAGCCCGAACAACTGACGTCACACTTCGAGGCTCGTGAATAACGCCAGACCGGATGAGGCCAGATGCAACTTTGACCTATCATTCATTTCACACGGAGACTCGCAGTCAATTCACACGTACATGTTCACATTACATAGTGAATAAAACAACACTACATGATGTACACAACATTATGCACACCCTGCGCGCATGCAGACGATCGAGAGTGCAAGCTGACCAACTAAATCACCTCGCAAACTCAACCAATATAATGCAGATATGTAAATCTTACGTCACTTTACGTTTATCCAATGAAATCATTGTATCCAATAAAATCATTAGGCCTGTAGACCAGTACCTGTCTTTATCCTTGCGGATAAAGACAGGGGACCAGTCGACAGTGTTTATAGTTGTGGAACTTTTGTTGGGTGAATCTGCTTGCGACGCAGTCCTTGTGGAGCTCGTACCAGCCAATCCTCATTATTGTTACATATAAAACTAACGGAAAATGTAAAGCGGCGCACGCTGAAAGATCTTATGCGTTTTAATAACTTAGTGTTGCCTAAAACTTAACAAGATTTCAGACAATTATTTTTATAAAAAATCAATAAAGATTTACATGTCAACGTTGAACTTCAGTTTGACTCTTCCCCGAGAAAAATTTCCAAGCAAAATGAGATATAAGCCTAACGAATAGGCATCACTGACTACGATCAACATGCCATTACACGGAAAATCTCAAGAAGGTTGTAGTCATCACCACAAAACCTTACAAGTTGACAACATCAACAAGTACCAAGTAGAGCACGAGCATCCTGCAGAAAGTCATTGGGGAGGGAAATGGGTTAAAGTTCTCTTACCATTCGATGTCCCCAAGATCTTGCCCTAACTTTGTAGAACTCCACATCGTCAGAAAACCAATACCACACACTCCATAGAAACCTTCAACTTTATTGGACAGCCAGTAGAGTCGGAGCAAAGATCTGAAAGACAAGACAAACAAAGTTGTTTTTAATAGATAAGCGTCAACTGCAATAGAGTCTGGCTGAAGTTCACTTCGTTGGTCGATAACAATAAACTATGCTTTTTTTATTCCGTTTGTATTTCTAGCCCGATTACTCAAGCAAATAAATTTATTCGCCAAGATTTTCCAGCTGAAAATTTTGCGTTTTAAAAAAATTTGTAATAAATAAATAAATACATAAATAAATAAATAAATAAGTAAATAAGTAAATAAATAAATAAATAAACAAATAAATAAATAAATAAATAAATAAATACAACAATACATTAATACATCAAAACATCAACAAATCAACAAATCAACCAATCAATCGATCAATCAATTAATCACTCATCACTCAATCATTCGGCAACAAAATTCAAATAGAAAACTAAATAAAATTAAAAAAATAATTTCTAAATAGTATTAAAATGTTCGCAATGTTCCCCCTCCAAAAAAAATAAAAAAATAATAAAAAATCACTTGTGTTATTAATTTAATTAACCGTGAATAAAAGACATGGGTGAAACTGAAAACAACAACTTAAAATTCTTAAATTACGCCCGATTCATACACTCTCTGTGAGTGCGATTGCGAAGCAAATTTTTGTGACGCAATAGTCGGTACGCTGCCCTTCCTATTTTGACGCAAGAAAAAATTCGCTTCGCCAGAGCATTCGCAGGAAGTATGAACCGGGCTTAATACTCCCATAAATTAGGCGGGAACAACTTGCGTGTATGAGAGACTTTGGAACGCTTGGTGGCAGCAGACTTACCAGGTAATTGTTTACGTAGTAATGTGCACGTTTGAAAGAACACTGGATTTACACGGTAAGTGTGCTGCAACCTACCGTCCCAAACGTCCCCCACTGGGGGGGGGGGGACGGGGGAGGCTAGACATGCACCGGTAGATTCGTGGTACACATTATATTCTTAATAAAAACAAACTTCTCTTTTACCCTGGAGAATATAATTGCCGTGTCTTAGAGACTTTATTTCCATTTCTTAATTACTTATTATTCCTCTCGTCGAATTTGTAGCTAAAACGTTCATTATGAATCTCAAAAAACACAAAACTAAAACAAAACCCTCAAGTAGTCATTTCTATTGGGCGGCATGAACTGTATTCTTGTTCCAAAACGTTTCTATTTTGAAGGTCGCGATCCACGTCCTGTAACGAATTGCAGCCGGTAGAGGACGCTATAATATCTTCACGAACCACTGCAACCACTGCTAAATGCTAATGTAAAAAAAAATACTCAAAAAAATGCTTTTAAATCTTTCAGCCTGAAAACCAAACAAATATAATTTCGGGCTACTAAACTTTAGATTTCCTTTCAAGTCTTTAGAGGTCAGCCGTTTTGGAATTTGTTACTCATTATCCCACAAAGTAACACCCCGAATGCGATTTTTTCCTAAATCGACTTGCTGCCAGTTTCCATGAAGCACTCCTCCACTTTCTAAGCCAAATAGGACCATTTTAAGCCCAAATTTAAGTCCCCTCAAAAGGTTGTGATAACAAGATATGAAGATACGGAGAAAAGCGCAACCCCCCCCCCCCTCCCCACCACACACACACACACACACACACACAACCTTACGGATCCGGTTTGTGGGGTACTGCTATTGTTGTTCTATTGTTCCCTTTTCTAAAGAATTCCCTTGTGGGGCCCTATTGTTCCTATTGAAATTGCCTTGTGGGGTCCATTGTTCCATTGTTAAAAGTACCCCGTAAGTGGTCATGTGTAAGGGCACACAAGTGTGTAAACACCTCCAATCGGGGACCTCCTATTGTCCCTCTTTTGTTATAGGTCCCCGGTTTGAATGTGAAAACAAACTCACAAACACACCACCGGCACCACACAACCACCCGGTCCTCGTGAGTAAAAAATAGAAGAAGAGCCCGGTCCTGATGTGAAACGGAGTTCGCAAAATGTTATTTGGTTTTTTACCTTTCAGGTTCGTTGACTTATTTGCAGTGACACACATTCGATTCTTGGGTAAACACGCAGCGGGCAGCAGCCATCCCTCGCTGGGCTGGATGTTGGAGCTCTCCCCTGCTGGGCTGGGTGCTGCTGCTCTCCGTCTGGCAGTGTGCTGCAGCTGCAGTTCTGCACTGCGGGCAGGATGCTGCAGCTCTGGTCCCTCGTACCGTGTGCTGCTGCAGTTCTGTACAGCCGCAGCGGGCATGGTGTTGCAACTCTAATCCAGCGGGTTTAGTTCGCCTTCTTTGGTAGGGACACAATATTCAGTACCGTCTTCGCCAATCAACGTGTACAAGTTAAGTCCTGCCGTCACTCGGCATAGAAGTGGAATTGAAGCCAGCCTAATGGAGCTGTCAAAACATCTGAAAGCTCAACAGAGAAGTAAGCCCGTTGTGGAAGTTTTGCTACAGTTGTCTTTTTTTTCTGGAGCTCTATGGTCCCTCGTAGCTCGCAATTCACACAAACTTGAACCTTTCACACTGCTGCTAAAATGAAGCCAACATCACTGATGTTGATACAGAATATTGACAGTATCCTAGGTGTAGACAAGCTCGTGTAGAGCTGTGTGTTCAGTTCACTGTACCCGTGTAAATCTGCAGCACGTGTTTAGACCACTAGACCTGTTGTAAACAACGAAGTAAGGCCTACATGCATTGCGTGAAAAACGCCGAGACGTCTCATTTGCATAACAACAAGATTTGGTTATAGTTTGGCAACGTCTTTGTGAAATGAATGCAAGGGTTTTTCAAGATACATGACAACTCCCGAAGAGACAAAAGTGACGCCGTATGAACTTTGGTACTTAAGAAGTATTTTGTTTGTTTGTTTCTTTTTATATTTTTTAAAAGCAAGGACGTTCATCCTCTAAAAAATCCCGGTTCAGAATTGGTGCAGAATCGGGACTTCCTGGGGCCGGACCCATATACGGGTCGGGCTCACACGGAAAGCGATTAAATTTTAACTCAGATTCTGCGTCTTAAGGAAACACTCTGGGTCATATTGACGCAGAATTTATGTGAACAATAAACACATTTCACTAATTACCCTTGTACACTTTAGATTTGACCTGAATTGCGAGTTTCCAGGGACCTGACCCGTTTCTGGTTTAGGGTGACCCGGAAAGTGGTTACAAATTGGTTTTTAATTCAGATTCTGCGACATTTTGACCCATTCCTAGGTCATTTTGATACATATTCCGGGTCATACTGACCTAGAAATTAGTCAGGTTCCACGGAACCCGGAATCCGGGCGATTCTGATCCTGACGTGTTTAAAGTGTATGATTACCCTTGTATGGCAGTTCTCAAACGTTTGGGGACTTGTCAACATGCAACCAAGTTGCACACAAACATTCACCACTTCAGCATGCCTCCTAATAGATACAGACAAGGGTTGTTTGGTTTTCTTGAGCAGCATTTGAAGTTTTATTTATTGTATAAATCTTGTGGCAAAATGTTGTTTAGAAACTCCGGACATCAGGCTGAGACCCCAAATCGCTGTTGCTGAATGCTGGATTTGCCGAAATCAGAACTCAAACAATCCGTCGCAAACCGAAACAGGTCACTCGAAAGCTGACGTGACTGTCACCTTTTCCTGTTGTGAGTCGAATGATTACCCCGATTTCCGCAGGCTTTGTTCTTTCAACATTGCTAATCATCGGTTTGCTTCTCTACTTTCACCAAATGTCAAAAATTGCCTTGTTTTTGCGTCTCCTTGTTTTCCATTAGAGAGGTGTACTAGGTGCATCTGAACCTTCTAGGACTTTGGCAAAATATCGAATCATGGATAAAAGAGGCAACGAGAAGTTGAAGCATTATTTTATTATTTCAAACCAACATTACGTCTCAACAGGAATCACTATAAACGCAGCATTTCAAAAAGACGACCTGGTTCGTAATTATGGTTGCTCATTATGTCATGACTATTGGATAGACGTTCGTGGGTAAGGAATTCAAAAGCAAGGTGGATAGTTCAAATCCCTATCTGGTAGTACGGACATTTCTCTGTAAAGAAAAATTATGAACGTTCTGATACAATTTGAGATTTGACGTGCCAAAATTCTAGCATCAACTATCTTACCTGGATCATGTATTTTTGAGGAGGTGCGTAGTTTCAGGACTTTATTTGTATTGCACAGACTCAATAATAAAATTGTGAATCAATAATAAAATACTTTGGGTTTAAACAAAGAAACATTGATTTGAGCGAAACTTGAACCAACAACCTCTGGATTAACGAACCGGCACTCTACTAACTGAGCTAACCAGCCCGATGTTGGCGGTCTCCCTATTAGTCAATATCTTTGTTCGGGGTGCCAGTCAGAAGCCATACAACCGTTAACCGCCGTGTAGCCAGGGATTACACCCAAGTTTACAATACAACCTGGGAAGCGGCAGCCACGGGATCACCTTAAGGGGATGCAAGTTTTTATATAAAATATCAAGTAATAAACCACAGGGAAACTGACTGGATAAATTTTTAATAATTTGGGTTTGAACAAAGAAAAGCTAACGGTTGAAAAGCCAACAAACAGACTTTAACACAGAACTAAACATGATGCAGTAAACACATCTAGCCTTCAAAACCGTGCATATTGTACACGTTCGTAAAAACGATCACAGCTACAGCAAAATGAAAGTTGGTATTGACAACCATTTTTTGCAGCACCAATATCAGCGCAAATTTAATCGAGTGGTTTGGCTAGAACGAGTTTGATTTTGTATAACGTAAAGCAGTGCTGAGATTGTATGTGGATGACGCAGGCGTTATTAACAAGAATCACAAAATGGACAATGCGTCGCAACCAGCGCGTTGAACTACGTATAGAATGCTCAGTGGTGCGTGACTTGCTTTTCGTCAAACTGAAACACAACAGGGAAAGGCCAATTTTTCGATTAGTTAGTTACTTATTTAATTTAATTGATTTATTTACGGGTTGTTTTCAAGAGGCTGAGAGACTTTGAAATATTGTTTGAGTATTTTTTATATTTTTATATTTTTTTTATTTAGCATTGCTTGCTATGGGAAACTTGTGTTGCACCCTTAGTGGTGCATTGCACTAAATAGGCCGAAATCCATGCACCAAGCTAATTATCATAATTTGTAAACCCACAAAATCTTTTTAATTATAAAGTTTTTGGGTCATGCAATTAATAGAATGTGTAATGGTAAGAATCTATCGCAACCTGGGGGTTGTGTGTTTCAACTTTTGGGGAGATTTGAAAAATTAAGGCTTTAAAGTTGGTCCTATTTGGCTTGTGAATCGGAGGAGTGCCTGATGAAAACTGGCAGCGAGTCGGTTTGGGAAAAAGCACATTTTCGGGGTGTTTTTTTTCTAGGGTAATTAGCAAAAATTCCAAACGGCTGACCTACAAAGAATTCTGACGTTTAGTTGTCTGAAAGTATATCTGATTGGTTTCCAAGAGGCTGAGAGACTTTACATATGTTTTGAGTATTTTTGAATATTTAGCATTTAGCGTTGGTTACTATGGCAGTTTGTTTAGTGTGGTGCACCCTTATACTTAAACAGCGCCCTCTAGATACACAAGGTTGTTCCGTCAGTCTTTGATCCGGAGTAAATTCACGAGCAAGTTCGGGTGCTAACCTTTTAGTCAGTTTGCCATTAAATTACGCATGCAAGGTATATAGTTCACTCAAACACATTTAGTCAGTTGATTCGTCAATTATGGTAACCCAACAAGGCGACGACAAATCAAAAAGACAAACAGTATTGGCCCATAAAAACATTACTTGCCAAAAAATAATGCAATAATAGTCACTATCTCAACAATTGACATTCCATTGGCAAAAATCAGTTATCGTTAAACCCACTTTTGTGTGATTGCAGAATAAAACAATTAAAATAATCTCCGTCAAGTAACCAAACCGCCATCTTGACAAAGTGGCGTAACTTCGTTAGTTGAATAGAGAAACAATGCTCCGGAGCTAGGTTGATATTATTAATTCTTTATTGTCCACTCTTTAAAAATTGTTTAAAATGTCTAAAATTGATTAAAGCTCCAGAAGAAATAGGAGTTAAGACAACAACGATATTTTAACAGTTCAGTACAACATTAAAGAGAACATTGACAAGAGTAGAAAATCTCAGATCACAGCCGCATCCCCCCACAACATCGTAATTGGAGACACGAACAATTGAACTAGTTAGTTCTACCATGCAGTGTTCGAGTGACATTGTGCGATAATTTATGCATTTTTAAAATAAATTTAAATCATTTATGTTGGAAGTCAAACATGCTCACTGTGTGTGAGACTGCATTAATGAAACAGCGCCATCTATAGACGTGATTTTTTATTTTTTTTACCATCCATCTGTACAAATGAACTGGCCATGCGTGGGCAATATTGCTTGATGCATACTGCTTGGCAACCGCCAGTTCTTTTTCCACCATTCTTTCCTATAATTGAGCCAATTCCCGACGTCATATCCTAAACGATAATTTTATCCCAGTCTGGAGAAGAAGCGACAATGTAAATGATTACCCTCTCAGCCAATGCGCCCCCGCAGCCGTCAATTCGCGTTTTCTGTTTCTAGTTGCGACGCACGCCTTACATTTCATGCAATTCAAATCCCCAGAGGGTTAACGCGTCAGACAGTGGCCGCGTGTGACGTAATACAAGGGTTTTAATTGTCTCTAGCCCATTAGGCCATATGCGAGCACATTGTGCTCAGTACGGGGGCTCAATATGGGGGCTTGGTGGTAAGCCCTGCTGTGTTTTCATTGTGTGATTGGTATCTCAGGAATTGTTTAGAGTATTTAAAGGGGTGTTACTTCTGTATACAAGAGGACAATTTTGTGTTATGGGAGCATTTAGGAGGGGTATTGGTATATTTGCGAGTTAGATGTTAATGATGTCTGGTACACTTACTTTAGTCACAAAGAACAGCTTAAACTTGAGTTCGTCAGCCATAGACAGTTTCTATGTCAAATGTTTCTGGCAAGCTTTTGTAAAGTAACCTCCAGATGAGCGAACATCGTCATTCAAAGTTCTTTATGGATGTTGCCGTCACTTATGTAACCACACAAAAGCTTGCCCAGAATCATTTGACGTAGCAACTGTCTTGATAGTCTGACGAATTTAAATTTAAGCCTTAACTTGTAATCAAGGAAGTCAGTGTGCCAGACATTATTCAAATATAACTCGCAATGTTCTATTTCATTGTACCCTTTACGGTTGAATTACACGCTTATGGGGTCTTGTAAAGGCGCAAATGGGTAACCGTAAGCCCCAAATACGCAGTAAGCAACACTAGGAAATTGATCGCCATAGCTCAGAGTTCTTTGACTTCCATTTGTCCTTATCATTATTGGGCTGAATAAGAGTTGCGTGATCAGCAACTTGAGGCTCATACTCGTTGAAATAAACATGAAATTGCTTGATGTTTTTGATTTTTGAGTTCTTTAAATCCATTATTTTTCACAGCTTTGACAGTATTCAACCCCTCTGGTATAAACTTTTTGGTCACTATTAACCCTTGCGAATCTTGACATCAACGATAGCCCGGCACATCTTTAAGTGCCAACCGTGAACGGAGTTTTTACTCTTGTTATCGATAACGTTGCAGTTGAGTCTCCTTTCATCAAAGTGTGTTCGTTTCAAGGACAGAGAAAAAAAATCGCTGAAAAGCCTTGAACATTTTTGATATTATTGGATCGCTAAGACCCACTTTCAAGTAAACTTTGCCTCATAAATAGGTTAAACTTAAGAGGGTGTTCCATTAAACAACTTATGCGTGTGACGTTAAATCATGCTTTGAAAACGGCATTTGATTAACACAGCCTTTGAGGGATTTTCTTTAATCTGAAGGTCATAACATCTGAGTCAGGATGCTGCAGCTCAATCTTGGATTTGTTTTCAGCATCACTTTCAGGGGAGATTTTCTGTGACGTACTTTCACCGTTAAAGAAAAGCCACTGAATGAAAAGAAGATGATAAATGTAAAGGAGAAATCGTGAGAGCTGGTCAGTTCCCTGGCCTTTCTCGTTCATTTCTATGAGATCTATGCGCTAGTCGCATCCCCGTGGGGGACAGTGAATAAAATAAACCTCTGCGAATTCTATTCTTACTATTCAACAATGACCAACCACCTAAGCCCTAAGTTTGTATCAGTTGCAATGAATTAGCATATGATATATTTTTTTAAGTGCTGTTTTTTTTTCTTTTTCTTTTTGACAAAACAAAAACCGCAAGGTTGGCTTTTAGATTTTTGTAAAAGTAGAGCGTAAATTACTCCACAAGTTAGTGACCATGGAAAATCTCACTTGGTAAAGAGCAGTGGAGGGCTGTTTATACAAAAAACATTGATAGAAATTACCCCCTTTTAAGTAATGTCGCTTTAGAGAAAGAGGCATTTTTCACACCAAAATTTAAATCTGAAGTCGTTCTCATGCATCTGAAAGCACACAATATTCCAAGCACAAGGGTGTTTTTTCTGTCATCATCTTCTTGCAACTTTTCACAGGTTTGTTATTTTTACATGTTAGGATACACCAAGTGGGGATACTGGTCTTTGACTATTACAAAACGTATAACCTGCCTAGTCGATGAATGCAGCTTTCTCAGTGACTTGTTACAGTTCATTTCAATTCAATTCAATAAACATTTATTCCATGACGGCGGGAACAAAAACATAAGTTTACTTACAACTACATTATTATGGAGGTATGAACAATGAATGCCACATCATAAACATATATTCTAAAGGAAATTGCAACTACCTCTTCAACATACAACACTAAACATTCATAGCCAACACTTAGAAGAAAAGTAATGCAAAGTGCTTTATCTGTGACAGACAAGCAAAGACTATGATATTAAAGAGACACATGCACAATGACGGAGACAACGTTAATTCATGTAAGATGACTTACAAAACAAATCTCTTCCGGGAATCGTATGCAGTTGCAGTATTATATTTCAGAATATATTCAATGTTTAAGTTGGTTGGTAAAAGCACTCAAGGTCTGTGGACGGTGATTGCAAAACTAATGTTTGTGCGGAGGATGCTTCTAAATAATTATATATTTAACTGTTCTACTTCTTGTCGTGGAGCCAACGACCGTCCAAAAGTGCCTTGCTCTGGAACCCGTAGGTTCGAGGCTAGTGTAAAGAAGACAATGAAGAAATAGTCAGTTTTAGATGCAGCAGGAAAACCCCAATAGGGGAAAACCTTCGCACAGATAGGGACTTAATGTCAATCCGTATGCGAGGCGCTGGTCTAAGGATGGATTCCAACCGGTATCGACAGAGTTCAAGACAAAGCAACAAACCTAAGCCCACCTGATTCAGTTCGCTTCAGTTTATTGGTCCACGGAGGAAATTTTCCTTGCATACATGCAACACACGAATTACACACAAACAAACATTTGCGGAATCTAAATTAAAAATGTAACAATTATCTTATTAGCAGAAAGTAGTTAACGTCAGGGCTGATCACTGAGGAGACGGATAGAGTATGGTATGAAGGAGTTGAGGTATCTGTTTGTTTTGCATCGAAGTGACTGCCATCTCCTACCACTCCTTAGTCTGATGACGTTTTTTTAATGGAACCGCTTTTGATAATACCAAATATAGAAATACATACTGTGGTGAGACACTAAATAATTTCAGTTGAATGTATTTTCTTAGGTGTGGAAAGTGACCTTTAACCTCTTCGGTAATATAATCCATAGGAGTACGAAACATGGGCGGGGGGGGGGAACTACCCTCTCAAACTCTGGTAAAACAGTGGGTAAAACTCGAGCACAGCCAGGACAAAAAAGGACAGTGAAGGCAAAATATATAACAAACAATAAGTTTTATTGAATAAAAAACTTCTTTTTCTTCTCAATTTTGTATTTCTTTGATTTTTCCTGCAATGTTTTTGAACATTCGTTGAAGCTGTACACGGCCTTCAATTATACCCTTTCCTGTCGTAAGGTTTATACCACTGCAGAGAAAACGTGTCAATTTTACCCGTTACGTATTGTATTTCAAAATGAAATTGTTTCAAATTGTCTTATTAAAAATCGAGAACTATAATATGTACTCATAGTTTGCCAATGTTGGTTAGAAGAAGCGAAAAATGCTCGTGGGGGTTGCAAAACCAAGGCATAAACGAGTCTTTAATTATTCACAAGTAGCTCTTCTCTGGAACAGCCACACCGCCCTCTCGTGACATCTGAAGCAGCGGAACGCACGTGACTCGGTGCACGGATGACAGACCGTGTCTCTCTAGTGGCTCGGCCGTCAATGCCAACAATCCAATAACATCAGTCACGGCCAATCAGAGAAGTTGGAATATCTATAGCATCTGAGCATGCGCCAAATAAACAACCAATCGGAGAGTTTGTATTGAGAACGGCTGCAGTTCGTTGCATACGTAGAGCAACACCAAGACAGTTGCATCATCGTGTTGAAATGCATGGGTGCTAAACGTCCATATCATACCAGAAGCATCTCGGCTCACACAGACTGTTTTCATTGGCAAAAAGCTTTAGGTAGCAAGCACGTGATGCGATTTCGTGGTTTGATTCTTGGAGTGAGAGTTTGGACGAGAGGCAGCAACGGGGATTCATAATACGTTAGCCGCAACATCACACAACACACGTGAACATCACACACCACACGTGAACGGCCCAGCCATAAGCGTTTTCTAAGCTTTTTGGACACCATGCAGTTTGATCATGGTTTGAAATACACGACCATGCCAGTTTTGTCCGTCCGTTAGAGACACATTTCAACTGTCCAGTTTTACCAGTGACGTGACTGAGGGCGTCGTGTGTAGGCGGCCGCACGTTCGAAGCTCACACGTTAAGAGATGTTTTTTCGGCGCGATGATTTTATTTCCAACATCTGACTCCACAAGGGCGGCGACCTTAGCGGGCGAGCAACTTTGTTCCAAGTAGGATTGATAATTTTAAAAGACACGGATTCTGGTTTCTCGCTGTAGATTCTTTCGACTTGTTCGCCAAAGTGATTACGCTGTGGATTTGGTTGGGCTTCGGATTTTACTAAGTCAAGATGAGTTCCCTAACAACGGTAGCTTCTTACAACAACTATTCTTTCAACGAGACTTACTGGGAAGAGCCCGTAGATGCCTATGAGGCAGTAGCTATGGGTTTTCTGGTCCTCTTTGGACTCGTTGGGGTAGTGGGAAACGGAACACTCGTCTGCATTGTCCTCTTCAACCCCGACATGAGGTCAGTGCCGAACATCTTGATAGCGAGCCTCGGACTTGGAGATTTCTTCGTGGTCATAACGTCAGTGCCAGTCACCTTCGTTTCGTATCTGTACAGCGAATACCCTTTTGGTGTCGCCATGTGTAAGTTCGGCAACGTGGTGCCGATAATCTCGCACGGGGTCTCGGTGTTCACACTCGCTGCCCTCAGCTACGACCGGTACACGGCCATCGTCCGCCCCATGCAAAGGAGACAGTCCAATGCCGTGGTTCGGACATACATCGTCTCGGTTGTCATCTGGTGCCTCTCAATCATCCTTGGGACTCCCACAGCCGTCTTTGCTCGGTTGGAAATTTACGAATACGAAGGAGTCAGCGCGGCTATTTGTCTACCCTATCCGGTTGGCTCAGTGGAAGCTAAAGTCCACGAAGTCTTACGGTGCTTCATAATGTTTGTTGGACCACTTGCCATTATTAGTTGTTACTACCTGTTGATAGCGGCGCAGTTGTACCAGAGCTCCAGGGCGATTCCCTGCGAGGGCCATGGGGACTCTAGACAGCTGAGAGCCCGTCGCAGACTCGCCAGGACTGTGCTGGTCCTCGTGGTTATATTTGCTATCTGTTGGATACCTCATTTTATTTACAGGTGAGTTTGAAACATTTTAATTCGCTTGTTTTTTATGCACTTTAAAAGACCCCTTAAAAATGTTCAAAATGTAACGCAAGTCAATGGTGTATTAACGTTACAAGTTGTCACATATCCTGCGCACCGCAAACGCGCCGACTCTTCACACATGCAATGCTGTGAAAATTGTGTTCTCACCTGAGAACGAGTTCAAAGCACCCTGAAAGGAATATCTGAACGATGCCATTTGTTGTTACTTGACAGTTGAAATTAAAAAAACCTGGCTACACAGCAGTTAAAGGTTTAATGGTTTCTGACTGGCACCCCCGAACCAAGACATTGACAAATAAGGGAGACCGCAATCGTATGCCTACATAGCCCAGATGACAGAGCGCCAGCACGTTACACCTGAGGTCGCAGGTTCAAATTCATCCTAGTCATTTTTGTCTTTGTTCACTCAAAGATCCTATGCTATTTGTCTCAATTTTATTTGACTCATAAACTGACCACATCATCTCAGTGTAAATAAAGCAGCCATTACGACGGCATTATATTCCATTCAAATGGGTGGACACTACCTCCCTCACTCTAGATGAAAACAAAATCCCTAGAAAAGTAGTTATCAACGCAGAATTCAACTTAAATCGTTATGTCTTTCTGGGTAATGATGCCATCTTTAAAAGCGATTAGCACTGTGAAGCGTTGGCATGAAGATACAAAGGAAAGTCCTCACATAGATAGCAATAAATTGATACGTGTAGAGAAGATGATGAAGAAAACAGTTTTATATTTAGTAGGAAAACTCTAATTGGAGAAAGCCCTGCAATCAGGTAGGGACTGGGAAACCCAATCCGCACGCACAAGGGTTCAGTCCGGAATTCGAACCGCGATCACAGAGGTGAAAGGCAGGAAAAGAAACCACCTTTGTGACGGGAATGTGATTACTGAAACAAACGTAGAATCCCAAATCAAAGCTCATAACATAAGCTCAGTCTGAGTCTCTGAACGTTGAGATGACAAACACCAACCTCAACCCATCAACCCCCTCTCCCCAATGTACATCAACTTTAAGTAAACACATTGTGTGGTATGTGTTTTTAAAGAAGCCAATAAGTGCTCAATCCAATCTCAGCTTGTGATGCCATTAAATTTAATGAAATTAAATGAAAGCTTGAATTGAGCAGTAACGAAATCCAAGTGACTAGTTTTAATTTAAAGATTGGGTACGCTAGGATTTGCCCTGCGCTGGCGTTTTTACAAGCAAGACGTCGGCCTTCAATACACGGAGGCGGTCAAATAATAGACGTTTGATCGGGTGAAAGTTGCGAATTTTGCGCATTTTCGAACTTCAGGGAGGAAAGAAATTACGCACTTAAACCGCGTGTCAAATTAGTGTTCGACTGTTTTTCGCAAGGTTTTTACAGTCAAGTTTATCCCTTCCCTGTCATACTTGTTGGTATAATGAAGCTATGGTTCAAAGCAGTTTTTGATAGTCACTGTCTGCCAATCGAAACGACCACTATTGATTAATCAATTTGTGAACAGCTTTGGTAAGATCGGACACATAACTTAAGCATAACTTTTGGTGCGGAGGTGGTGATGGGGAAAACTCTAGAAATGTTTTGTCCGCATTGTTGTATTTTTGACAAAATGAGTACAAATATTAGTTTTGAGTTCGCAGGTCCAAAACACAATATTTAAAACATTGAAAACGTGTGGGTTTTTAAAAATTGTTTCCTGGCGAATCTGATAAACCATTGAGCTTAAGGGTATTATACAGGACTGGTAGGGCTGACAAAATAGTCGCAGACAGTGCTCATGTTTTGTGTGATCAACCATTATACATGAAAAAACAAACCGGTGAAAATTTAGGCTTAATCCGTTGTGTGAGTCAGGAGAAAATAGTGAAAAACCGTGCACAACTTTCAGCATGTAAACACATTGTACTTAATTTTGGTTGTTCCATCCAAAATACAAAAATGGTGCGTTTTCTTTAGCATTTCAGATACAGTTTTCTCGAAAATGACTTCATTTCAGGTGGAAATATTTAACAGACAAATGGGTTGTAGCATTAACTTCATAATCAGTACGCTTTCAGACGAAAACTAAACAATGATGTTTTTATCTTTACAATCCTGTAAAATGACTTTGAGCTGTCATAGGTTTGTTATTTCTTGAATGTTGGATAAGATGCGGATATTGGTATTTGACACGATGTTTTTCTGCTTGCTTTGAAGATAATTTGCCTTCAACTGTCCCATTGGCCAGAATTTTATTCTGACATCAATTGTTGAGCATGGTTAATGCACAGCGAAACGAAACTGCATTGGAATTGTTTTTCCTTGTATTGGTCGCCCAGTAACTCAATTACTCGGAGTTGTTTTTTTGTAAAGTTCTTTTCATTTCAAATCAAATCCAATTAAAATTTTATTCCAAATCATAAATGTACATACAAGTAATTACAAGAGAAGGTCATTTGAACAAAGATGTATAAAGAACAACCAGAATGATAATTAAATGAGACACAAATGAAGCAGAGGTAAATATGGAGACATGTCCAAAAGACCACGTCTTGAATATGCAGGACCTTTATAAAACAAGAAAGTGGGGGTAACAGAACTTACAACAGAACGTAAAGAACAAACAGTGAACCGAAGGGAAAAAAACAAAATAAACAAACAAACAAACGCGATCTAACGAACATGGGACGTAACAAGAAGGGTAAATCATAGCTAGAAACTCATAGAGGTGGAAGAGAGAAGAAGCTACTCAACACAATTAGAGACAAGATGTCTTCGGTTGAAGCCCCTAAAACAAACAAAATAATAGGACCAACTTCACTGATAACACAAAGACTTGCAAGAGTAAGAATCAATGGCCAGCGAAAATAATGTGTCAGCGTATACTACTTTTGTTCATCAATAATAATTACTGACCCACATTTTTTGGCTCAGCCCGCGCTGAAATTGATTCCGGATTTGATATAGAGACCGGTTCAGGATCATTGAGTAGACATAATTTGGTAAATAGGATAGTAATGGGAATAATAGTTGGAGGATTTGCCGAGGTACCTTCTACAACCCGTAGCCTCGGTGTCTTTGGATTTGCCCATTAATTTAAATCCACTTGCCGAAAAGCACAGATTTGAAATAGCTGACGGGGAGCGGAGCTGAGGCCGAGGTTGTGTACCTGGCAAGAGCCCCTTGGTCTTCATTGCAATAACGCAATGGCGGATCAGGAGAGGCGGCTGCCGTTAATGGACTGAGTGGATTTTCCCGGTCAAAACCTGTCATTATTTGGCCGTATTAAAACTGGATCATCACGCTGTTGAAACCGGGTTTTCTCCGTATCCCTAAAGCTAGGTTTATAATGTCGCCCGTAGCCACTAATTGACTGTCTTTGTCTGCATATAGATATCATCTAACTAGATTGTAGTTATTAAGTCATTGTGATCTTATGATATAATCGGATAAACCGTCTTAGCATTTGACTCAAAAACGCTTCAAGCTGCGACCTACTTATTGTCCATCTCATTTCCACCGATTTCCCACCATCCTCTTCAAACATCTCAGAGGGCGTCTTTATCTCCCAGAGTACTACTCTAAACAAATCAAAGGCAAAGATAACACTACCAAATTCATTAACTATTAACCCCAGCACAGGAGCAAGATTTTTCCATTGCTTCGAAAAAACCTGTAACAACAATGGACCTGTACTATTTCAAAGACCCATTTTCTCCGATGAATACCTCTTGTGTATCCATTAATGTTTTCCCAAAGTTTCATGTACTTTCAGAATAAATTCACACTGGCTCTTGTGTTGTTATGGCTGGTGCAGAGAAAACAGTGGCCGGGACGGCAATTTTAACACAGTTGATCAAACCTGCGCTTTGCGCTGACACAGATAGAAGAAAACTTGCTAGTAGAAGTCTTGCTAATAGAAGAAACCAGGTTACCAGCCAATTACTCATGTGATGTGTAGTGTTTGTGACTGGTCCCCTGCTGTCAAATCAGTTTCTGTGCCTACGAAGGCTATTACAGACGGAAATTAATTCACCGAGGCAAGCGATAAATCACATACAGGCAACGTGCATCACGTAGAAGTGGGTGTTTTTTAATCCATCACTGCAAGGCGCTAAATTCAAGCATTTAGCAAAATCACATGCGCATCGTCTCCTGGAACGTGGAGCACAGAATCCAGCTTGTATAGATGTTGAAAATACCGCTCAGTCTGCTAAGCAAAAAGAACATGCCTTGAGCCGGTCGCAGGCACTTGGAATTCCGAGGTATCAGAGCTGGCATCCTGGGTTCTACCGCAAGCATGACTTTTCAGCGCTTAGTAGATTTAATGAATTAACTGGGTCCGGGTCTTTGTTGAGCGAAGGGAAGAGGAGGCCGTGTGTGGTTGTGCAGTAGGGTTATTAAGGGGTGGGGGATTGGGGGTAAACCGTAAATGAAGTTGGCTCAGCTTGTAGGCGTGGAGCACGTTAAACCCCCGATATTACAACGAGATCGCGGTCAAGTTTAATTGTGTTGGAAGAAATGCCATCCTCGGTTTGGTTAAAAAAACAAAACAAAAAACAACCCAAAACTTCACTTGAATTGTCGAGAATTCTGTTCGGGCTTCTAGGAAGGAAAAACGACTGTACATAAATTGTTTTTTTCCCCTTGAAATTATAGGAGAAAATCTCCAAGGTTTTACTGGTAATGCAACGAATATAATGTAATTGAAGGACTATTCAATATTTCGATCGCAAGATGTGCAAGAAAACGGAGTTGGGGTCAATCGCGTTTACATTTAAAACAAAAATAATCTCAGCCCAGCCCGATTTTCTATAGACAAGCAGAAAAAGTGTTTTAAATAACATAAAGCTGCAATTTGCGGGATTTGACTGGCGGCTTTCCGCAACAAAACTATGGCCAAGTCCAAAATAGCGACTATGGCTACGTATGTGGCTTCATTGCCACGTTGATGTAATACTTGAAAATGACCCCTGATCTGTGAACTTAAACTTTGAAATGTTTTCCGACCAACATCGGTTCCAACTTTTCACATTCACTATACAATGATAACAAACAGGACATTTTATAAAGTGCCTTTTATCAGAGGATGCAAAGCGCTGGAAAAATGAAGAAGAGAAAACCATAAAGATTGGGGGGGGGCAGACCGGAGAAACCCAGATTACGTTTCAACAGAGAAAATATGGGTATTGAGGGCCTTTTAAGAAGGAGTGGGGACCAGGTGAGTTTCTATAGTGATAGCCGAGGGGCAGATAAAGAAAAGGCCTGGTTACCAGCCTGAATGCGAGATTTGGGACTACCAAGACATCGTCCTGCGGAATAACCTTACGTGATGTGCGAAGCTCTACCACGATTATCTTTATTTCGTCATTGTTTTTTTTTAAAGAACCAAGTTCACTTTAATCCTTCAGTTTTCAGTTCAGTTCAGTTCGTTCGGCCTCGGGTGGGTTCGAGTATGGCTAGGACCAACTAATTTGTCCGTCGTCGACCAATCCAAACCTTTCTTACATCACAGTGAAGGTAATGATCTCAACTATTCGATTCTGTTCGAACCGGTGCACCGCGGTGGAATCCGACACTCGGCACCCAAATGGGTAGTTCTGATGGGGTGAAAACTGCGCACTGCCACAGGAAAACCGGCACAAAAAAGTATTTCAAACGCAAAAGTACGGTGGTTTTTAAAATAATAATAGCAACAAAATACCACCATTAACTTGACCGTGAAATATACTTAAGTTTTTAAAACCGTTCGACCCTGTACAAAAAGTTATAAGCAAAAAATGAGGAAAAACCTGTTTTTTCGCAGCGTTTGTTATCAGGAAGGGCGTTATCAGGGAAAAAGAGCTTAGGTGAACACAACAAATTCATATGGTCCACATCGGTGTACTTTCGCAGCACCCGGGGGTGATACACCCTCGGTCTTCCTCGCCTCTTTTAGTTGGTGTTGGTTGTAACTTTTTGAAGGAACGACTCTTTGGGCCTCAAGTTCTGGGTGCCGTAGCAGTGGCCTGTCAACTAATGTGGGTTATTTACATCATAAATACGAATATGTGAATGAGTGAATCATCCAAATGGATATAAATCAACTTCCAGATAGGTCAATGTCAATTTTAAAAATTAAAAATCGATTTTAATTAACAGGTTTTAAGCGAATAATCTTAAGTGCGTTTTTGTAGGATGTCATTCTTACTGAATGGATTACCCAGGATAAACAAGAAACAAATAAATACATAAATCATATTGAATTTCTTTATTTGCCTACCTATTAATCGACCTAAGATAACTCCACAGACTTTAGCCCCAACATTTGTCTATAAAAACACCCAATGACTATCCACCTGGCTACATCAAAGATGTTCGTGAAATACGGGACTGCCGTGTACCCCCTTCCTTCCTAGGCCTCAACCCGGCTCATAGTCCCTAAATCACGAACTACACACTACGGCGACCGTGCCTTCTCTCACAATTATTCACCAATCTTGTGAAACAATCTATCCACTTTGACACCAGAAACAACATCTCTATCGACACATTTCACATTTCAGACTCCAATTAAGAACCGTCTCTTTTGCAAACTCATTAAGTTTCATGTTGTAGGTCTTCCCGGTCATTGAAAGCTCGTCAACAGTCATTCAATTTCACATTGATGTGTAAGCGATGCTCTTTTGCGTTATTCGAATAACAAAGAAAATCATTTAAATTGAAGAATCCACTCGAACAGCATTCCAATTCGCAGCTTTTCGCAGAAATCTCTCGTTGTGCCAACTCTGCTATTAAATTAAATGGCTATTAAGAACACCGTGTATACGTTTAATTAAATGAAATGCTAAACAATTCGCATACATCAAGGTGAAATTGAATAACAGCTTCAACTGAAGGGGCAAAATTGCTGTAACATGAATGCATGAAAGCGACATAGACACCTTTTGGCCGAAAATAACGGGTGTCATTCACTGTAGAGAGCTTTGTTACTTTGTAAAACCTTCTGTAGTGCCCTGGGTGATTATGTTAGAAAGTGTGTTTTATAAGTTAGAATTAAGTAGTCAAATTTAAAAGAGAGATGCCTCGGTATTTTCTTATCAACAAAAATAAATTCAGCTGCACAATTCAAACAAAAATGTCTGCTCGAAAATAAATTGAATGACCGGATGCATATCGCGAAACGATGCTGTGAATTTGTCTGCCGTTCGAGTGGATTGTTAAATCGAATGATTATCTTTTTTTTAATCGCACGACGAAAGGAAATATTTGCTCACACATTTAAGTGAAATTGACCGAATGTTTTATTCCATTTCGCGCGAAAAAGCATAACGCGACTATCATTATTGGACGCTTAATCGCCGAACAATCGGGGAAACCTGTAATTATTAATACTACCTTCATCCAACCCCGGCGTCCAAATTGACGCATATGTAGCTAATCAATCAAACTGTTGCAATCTCCACCCTCGTAGCCTCCTGGGTGACGAGAAGCAATTAAAGGTTGCCTTAATGTAGAACGCAAGGGCCACGATCGGAATTTGAACTCACGCTCAGATCGCTGGAACTTAATCAGCTTTGCGGTATGGCATTATCACCAACAGTCTCCTTAAATAGTTCTTGCGGTTTAGATAAGATCCGAGGCATGAACAAAACTCGACGTTTCTGATAATTTTCGGGAGAAAAACAAATTGCAACCAAAACTAGTTCTTGCATTTAAGCAAGATTTCAGATTAGTATCTCCTTCACACCTAAAATCAAACTCTAGCCTTGTTTACTCTAGTCTCGTTTAAAGAGATGTTGCGGTTCTGATAAGATCCGAGGCGTGTAAAAACTCGACGTTTCTGATAATTTTCGGGAGAAAAACAAATTGCAACCAAAACTAGTTTTTGCCTTTAAGCGAGATTTCAGATAAGTATCTCCCTCCCCCCTAAAAATCAAACTCTAGCCTTGTTTACATCGAGCTGTATTTCCGTTTGAATATTTTAGAAATCTGCCGATGCATTTCAAAAAATAAACCCAGGCTCTAACTCTTTTAGTTTTTGTTTTCTTCTGAAGAAAGACGGATGCATAAACTGGAACGCAACCTGGCCAACAGGCCTGTGTAGTGATGTTTCCTATATCTTTGGAACACCCCCGGGTTGTCCGGTTCATTCCCCACCCTTATTCTTCCCATTTCCCGTCTCATCTATTTCCCCATTTTCCCCAAACCGTATCCTTCCTTCCACTCCACCGTGTCCGTCGTAAATGACTGTTCTATTTTTGTCTTATTTATCCAGCGCGCCGTATTTTATTTCCTGAGCGAATGTTACGAGTCGGTGAGACGACTAGCGGGTCGGAGAAGCCCAGGGGACAAACGCGGCTGGACCCGCTGCTGTATCGCTGGCAATATTCCCCGTCAACTTATAATGGCGAGTCGTGAAAACGAGGTTGAGTTTCCTTAAAGGCGGTTTAACACCGAAGGTATACGCAGTCTTCTTACCAATGGACTCGTTTGATAAATTTAGGGTCCCGGAATTAAACCCCGATGCGTCGCGTTGCCAGACCCACTGAGTTGTTGAGTCACTCAGATTGAGACCGATTCCAACTTTTGAGTCACTTGAGTTGAGTTCGTGTCTGAGGCTTGAGTCACCAGTCATTTTGTAAAAAAAAAGAAAAAAAAACTAACTAAATTTTGGTGATGAAACACAATTGATTATTACATAAACTAAGAACTAAGCAATCATAGAAAGGACACAAATAGCATGCTTGGAACCCAGTAAATGAAGAAATTGTCTTTGTTCTCCCTTTTTGGAACTGTTTTGTTGTTGTTAAAGTGTTGTTGTTATTTTTTCCCCGAACCGATTCAGTTTTATAAAAGTCATCGGTGTCAACAGGAACGCCTACACAGTCCAATGTTTTATTTTGTGCACTGAACTTTACGAACACTTGCTGCAGCGTACATTTTTTGACACCGTGAAATCAAACTTCGGAAATGATATACTTGTTTTAATACAACTCTTTAAAAAAGTTAATTTGTGAAAAAAAAACGTAACTCAGGAGTCACAGGTGCCCGATGTTAAGTCTCACGAGTTTTTGCTGATACGACTGAGTGCATTCTGAGTCACCAACAAACCGAGTCTCGGGCTCGTTTTCACCTCATGTTATAAGATGAGTTGTTGATATCATGCCAGCTGCAAAGCAGGCTGATGTAAATGTAATGCTGGAATTCTTTCTGTCTTTCTTTCTTTCTTTCTTCCTTCCTTCGGTCAAGCGATCAAGTGACCCCCCCCCCCCAAAAGGGCGTAACTTCTAAACTATTATGCAGGTTTTAACCAAACTAAGTCAAGTTAAACCTTGGTACCTGTCCTATCTATTGATGATGGTAGCCAAATTTAGCGAATGGTCATATGGTGGTCGATACCCAACACATGCCCCTCTGCGAACAACCGTTTCGTTGGGTAAAATGTTACTCTTGGGTAATTACTTATTTTAGTGTTTTAGCAGTGTAGTGAATTAGTTTCACAAGTCCTGTGACAAAAAGTAAAAAACACCACAGGCTTAGAATACTCGGGTGGGACTCGAACCCAAGACCTTTGCCAATCTAGAGCAGATGCCTTACCACTATAGACCAGCGAGCCAACGGTGTAGATTGTTGCCATACGTTTTCTTTCCATTTTGACTGGTGGTAGGGCCTAACATTTTTCTTCCAGGACAAGCTACTCCAACCGTCTAATTGTCAAGAAAGCGTATCTTTAAACCTACGTGACTTGCAAGTATCTTAGGAAGTGAGCTGCCCACGCTTTTTGAAGAAAAAAAACCGCCTGGCATTGAACAGTCGCATGTTTTTGTCCTAATATTCTAAATGCCTATATTGCGACTGCCTTAAGCTATGGTGTTGTTAAGAAAAGACGAGATACCGGGACAGATGCAGAAAACAACCCATTGACACGATTCACGGGTCTGCGATATTTCGAAATGAGATCAGATTCAAAAGCACTCGTCTTGAAGACGGTAGCTCGCATAGAGAAGAAACTATCACCCCAACTTAAAGGAAGTTTTTTGGGGGTAATTGTAATAACAAGACATTATAAAGCGCACATATCCAGCAGGGTGCTCTAGGCGCTGTAACAAAGGAAGAGAAAACAACAAAAGGGAACGGCACCAAAGAAAACTCATTTATAGGAAGAACTAAATACTTTAGATATAAGGTGTGAATTGAAGAGACTTTTTCATTGAGTGAATAGTATTTGAGGTTTTATTGTGAAGGGGTAGCTGATTCCAGAGATGTGGTGCTGCAACTGAAAATGATCTGTCTCCCCAGGTGCGATGAGATTTTTTTGAAGAAGATATTTATTTTCAGATCGAAGGTTGCGGGATGGTTTATAGATGTTGAGCATGTTCAGGGTTTAGGTTGGTGCTTGCCCATAGAGTGCTTCGAAAAATATCAGCATAAGTATATAGGTGATTCTGTATGATTTTTGTCAAACTTTTATATTATGACAGACAACAGTTCTTCACAAGATGGGAAAAAAGGGAAGCATATGAATCA
This sequence comes from Pisaster brevispinus, assembly GCA_023634235.1. Taxonomy (NCBI): domain Eukaryota; kingdom Metazoa; phylum Echinodermata; class Asteroidea; order Forcipulatida; family Asteriidae; genus Pisaster; species Pisaster brevispinus. The sequence goes on from JAMKCF010000007.1 coordinate 2,109,462, forward strand.
GGATTCAATTTTAGATGAATAAGATGCTTCTTCTTCTTCTTCTTCAAACTCACATTCAAAATCACGCGTGTTTCTCGAATTATTTCAAACTAAGTTTCTTTTTAGCTGCTATCTTTGTTTTCGTTCACACGTGATTTCATTTTTCTCATTCGGGTTTGTTTTCAGTCATTCTATTTCATTTATAGACATTCAAGACTACATTGTTTCACAACTCTTCAGTTGAATGTCTACTACCTACGTAGGTGATGAAACTGAGTGGTTGACTAGCTTCTTGCTACGGGCTTTAGCAAAATCGAGTGATCGTCGTGAACTAGGATGTTCTTTGCATGTAAATACACATTGATTAACTCTTTCTGACTGATGAATGCTGATGCAACGAAATATTCATTTTCAATCAAAAGCGAATAAGCCGCGGGTTTTCAAATTGAATGAGTTCTTTGTGGAAACTGGTTGGGAAAAACCTACAGGTCTTTTAAACGCCTTCGAACAGCAGTCGTTGTTTGGATGTTGTTGCTCGCTTGGCCTAAATAAGAATAAAA